>PVIR01006766.1:0-64350 GCA_004026965.1 Petromus typicus
GTGAAAGGGGACAATGTGGAGATTGTAACAAAAAAGTAAGGAAACAAATTTTATATATATGGGGGGGTGGTAGGGTGGGTGGGGCTATGGGAAAAAATGAGAATTAAGTTGTGTCTTATACTGGTACAAATCCCCATTATGGAGTGCAATCATGATGTGTATATTTAATGTACCAATAAAGATAATTAAAAAAAATACAGTTCTTATTTCAGGTGGTTTAGAACCCACATAAAAGACTGTGTTCTTTTCACAAGGAGCAGCAAGAAAAGAAGTGTTTTGAATAGTTATCAAGTTGTAGGACAGAGATAGTGTTCATGAGAGGACAGCATATACCCTAGATACATCCATAGTCTCCCTGACAATTATGAAATTTGGATAGACAGGAAGAAAGGGAAAAGCTATCTCAGACCAAGAAGAAAATCTAAGAACCAGTTAGAGTCCTTTTTCCCACTGCAAATGCCTTACAACAGTTAGAAATAAGTGGATGAATAATAAATCTCTATCTTTCTTGATAAACTGTGTGATTTTTGAGTTTACTAGGCCTTGTTTTTTGGTTAATTTAAAAATTTCATTAAAGTTATACCTTTTATAGGTGAGATCAATATAGCAGAATTTCTAGGTCTAATTGGATTTTTAAGAGCCGTATTTGGAGAAGAAGCTGAAATTCAAGGAAGTTGTCAACTGCTCAATTGATAGTGCTGGGATTACCAGTAGACATTTCTGAAAAGGAAAAGTTTTTAAATATTTTAAATATTTCAATGACAGCTTTCAATTGTATGAAATGAGATACATCTTTATAATGATGATATGTTATTTTATTAAAGTGTTTTCCTTCTTAGAGTTAAAATAATGAGGTTTCTAATGGGAGAGGCTCTGATCTTATGAAATTCAATATAAACAAAACTGGTTCAGAAATGGAATAGGAGTCACTGAAGTGCAGATATTTGGCCCCACTAAGTGTTATGTGCTGTAGTTAATAGAAACACATTACTTCCGTTTATGTGATTTATTCATTTGGAGCCTGACCCCATTTGGAAATGAGTTTTGCGGTCCCTCCAAGACTACCATGTCTTTTACCAAATGACAATTAAATGGTTTTGTTTTAAGATTGTTTTCTTATGGCTTCTAGATAAGTAGCAACCTGTCTCCACCACTCTTTCCTATGCTTTTAATTCATGAAAATATTGTCTGTACAGAGAATAGGTCCAGAAATTTATAAACTATGCTCTTAGTAGGGGATGTCAATTATCTTTAGGGCATTAAATGATGTATGTAATGTGATTAATAATCTTTAAAGCTCTTTGTTTAATCATGACACAAAAATTTAACATGCAGATTTGTAACATCTTATAGCAGCCAATATTTCCTTCTTATTAAGTCAGCGAGCTTGTTTAGCGGAACCTGTTTAAATGCTGGGCCTCATTTTCTATGTGTATTTCCAAAGTGCCTAGAAAGATGCAAAGCAATATTTGCCAGATAATTTCTTTTTAGGTGGAGAGCATTGACAGGGCTGGGTTTCAGAAAGTTTTAGAGAGGTATCTGAAGTGGAATCAGGTGTTTATGTATTTAGTTTCAGCTCCGGTGATGTGCAATGTTCACAGTAGAAGACAGCATGAGTCTAATAGAGAACACCCTTATGAGGAAGACCCTTGTGTCATTGGCCTAAGAAGTCTCAAGTATGAATTTACTGAATATTGATATGACTATCAATCTAAAATAATTGAAATTGTGAGATATTATACTAATAAAATTTGGAATAAAATGTCTTGAAATGTACTAGATTATATTTTAAAAGGTGATAACTTCGTTAGTATATTTAAGGTTGTATCATTCTACAAAGAACCCTGGACCAATTTCTTAGTTATTTGTAAGCCAAATTTAAATTCTCACCTGGAAGAGTACATTAACATTTTTACATCTTGTGTAGTTAGAACTCAAAAGTAAAAACATAAAAAGATTCACATTATGTACATTTGATCCTCAGATATAGGAAATTTTACAAGCATTAAAGCTATCAATTGATTTGCAGAAGACATTTTATGTAGCATTTTGTAGCAGATGTTATATTTCATGATAGAAGATGGGCAGACATACATTTGCCTCCCCAACCCCTAACCCCAACATGTATGAAAGGAAAAGAGAAGAATTAAAGGCAGTTCATAAATGACCTTAAAGCAAAAAGGCTTTAGAGATCTGACAAGTTTCTGGAAGATGAAAAGTGGATTGAATCATGGTGTAGAAATTACAGTGAGCCATCTGGCCCGGGCCTGGTGTTGAAGACTGCTGTATGTGTAAAAATTGGCAAAGGTGAGAGAGATGCCCAGCAATGTGGCTGACAGAGTTAGAGAGGGTCGAAATGATGAAGAAAAATAAGCTGAAATATATCTATCAGGAAAGCCTATCTCCAGAGGGGGGTGTAGTTTATAGCAAGATACTCATTGAAGAAAATGGACAATTTGCCTAGACAAACTCTGATGCAAATGCTTTCCTTATTTAGTCTTTGGAGGAGCAGGTGGGAAAGGTGAAGGGATGATGTTTGTATTTTCCACATTCACACAACCTAACCTGATACCTACTACTGTACATAATAAATTTACCCATCTCAAGTGAAGTTCATGGTTTTCTCTCCCAGTTGGGTGGAAGTCTCATTTTTAAATGAAATGATGAGATGTCTCACATAATAAAGAACACCACCTGTATACTCTCTCCTTCGTACATATGTGTGACTAAGATGTGTTTTTAGTGTTTCATTGCTAAACAAGAATAAAAGAATCCCTACCCCATGTGATTTTTACCATGTCAGATTTTGACAGTTATTTAAAAAATATAGTTCACTGAAAAAGAAATACATACTCCATTGTTGCTGATTATAAAATAGCGCGAATTATAATGTACAGAAATTGAAAGGTAGGTGAGAGAGTGTAGGACATGGCACAACAACTGGAGAGAAATGAAAATCCAACAAAGCTCAGAAGGAAGTCTACAAAAGATTCAGACAGAGAATACAGGGTTACCAGAAGAGAGAGCTGAGGGATGAAACTGAATGGGAATAATTTAGATCCCCAGGACCTTAATTCTACTCCACACCTCATTTATCAAAAGCGATTACAGTCTGCAGCCCTCTGGAGTCTGAAATTTGAGAGAAGAGTGCACCTGTGTGGATTACAAGGAGAAAAAATACTTAGGCCCAGAAAGCTTGAAAAATGGTGCAGGCTGAAGGCAGAAGTTTTTATTTCTATCTCTGGTGAGAGAATATTACCATGCTGTTCAGCAATGTTCATACCAAGAGAAACAAGAGAACAAATGAAATCTGATTAAAGGGATGGAAAAGGTACCACAGCACTGAGAACTTCTGAGGGATGTGAAGAAAACTGAGCTGTTAGTTAGTGCTGTGCTCCACCCCTGGAATTACCAATAGCCAGTTTGTGACTAAGAACTGAAAGGATGTAGGGACTTGGGTGAATATTCCAGGATTTTAGATAGAAATCTCTGAAGAAAGGCTAATGTATGAATGGCAATTCCCTAAATGCATTTTGTATCTTACTCTCCATTGTGGCATAGACGGGTGAGACTTTTTAAAGTAAATTAATGGTTTCTTCAATCACAGTGCTTCAAAAAGAGATAGAAGAGTGCATGTTTCCTGTTTCCTTCCTCTGTCATGTGAGAGCACAGAAATAGGTGAGTGTCAAGCCTTTAGTAGACCGGCATCTGCTGGGGTCAAGTTCTGAGAACACAAGCAGTGTGTGTTGTTTATAGATCACCCTGTCATAGGTATTTTATTATAGCATAAAATGGATGAAGGCACCTGTGTCCAGCATGCAGCATAGCCCAGAAGCCTCATATGTGTTGGACAGTGAGTAATGTGTCTGCACAAGATTACTGACTTCTAACATTGGATTGTGATTTTTAGAGATATTCTTTCTGACCTGATTGTATGGTACTTGTAAGGGAGAGTTCAGTGTGGAGTTAACTGTGCCTCCTACACAAATCAATGGAATTGAAACTCAGGTGCATCAGGTGTTACCTGCACAGCTGGGTGTGGCAGCAGGTGCCTGTCACTCTGAGAGGGGAACCAGCCTGACCATCTAGTAGCTTACTGAGATGCCATCTCAAAATGGAAAATGAGCAAAAGTTTGAGGATGCATCTCAGTGTGAAAGTCCTGCATGTAGTCTCATGTGCTGTTCTTTTGGGATTTTGGTCATAAAACACAGGGATTATTGATAAGAGTATGAAAATCTGCCCACAGGAGTGTGCGATTGTCAAGATAAACATTTATTGTTAGTAAGTAGATATGTAAATTTTCTCATTTAGTTACTAGAATTGGGCTTGCTGTTATACTGAAAATAATTTAATAAATTTAGTGTTTTATAATCTAATTTATGTGGCTTATATTACAATTACATGTAAACAGTCACTAATATTAGAAAATAAATACCTACTTATTAAATTTTGGAATGTATAGAATTGGAATCAGACACTTAATTCAAAAGAAAAAAATTATTCTTGTTTTTTCACTAGACTTTATAAGGCCTTTCTCTCCAGAGAAAAATATCCTTCAGTTCCAAGTCATATCCTATTCATGGCATCACTTTTTGGCAATAGGTCCACTTATAAAGAAATGTTTTCAAGGGCGAAGCACCGTGAGAGTAAAGTAAGATAAAAATTTTCTGATGCCTACTTTGAAGACTCACTAGGAACTGTAACCACTTCCATCAAACTAGATACTGATGCATTTTCTGCAAAGATGAGATCAAATACCTCACCCCTTTTGTGTTTATGTTGCCTTCTTTTTTAATGGTGTAGAAAAATATTTCAAAAAGAACTTTTTTAGTTATACATATTAACTATGCGATACCTGGTATATACTGGCTTCCTTTTCACTCTGTTTGACCCAGGCAAGCCAAAAGGTTGAACATCCATAGATTAAGGCAAAATGTAGTGAAGGTACAGGGCAAATTTCATTTGAGTCACCATAAAGAAAACTAAAGCCAATTGGAAATGAGTGCAAGTCATGGACTATTGTGAAACAATATGTCCCTATACATACTTCATTAAAAAAGTCAAAGTCATTCAACTTACAAAAGGGAAAATTCATCAAGCTTTAATTTTTTTCATTTCAAATGAAGTTATTTATCAATTATTATGGTGAGAATTGTTTTCTGATCTTAGCTAAAGAGTGTAGTTGGGTCCTGCATGGCTGCCTACTGTCCTACCTGTCATCTTCTAGGTGCTGAAGCTCTGTATCAGATGGCAGCACGACAGGTCCCCACCACAATGATGGGGTCACCCCCACTGCTGCTGCACAGAGCTGGCTGAGACCAGCAGAGTTTCCTGAAAAGGTTAACAGTAGCACTGTCACACAGTGAAGGTTTGGGTGGCCATTTCAGGGGTGCTTCAGCCCCCAGATTGTCCACGGGTGGGTGAGTAATCCCTAATGATATAACCTGTCCACCACATTAGCCTGGGCTGAGCCTTTGCTCTGCCAACCTGTCTCAGTGTAGAGGCAACCATTTCTTTTACATCTCGGAGAAATTAATGTAACAGCTGTGAATACAGAGTTCTATCCTCACTGAGGATGGTGCTACCTAAAATTATACTCCTATCAAATTTTCTCTTCTCTTTTTCTATGTAATCACTTTTATCTTTACTTCTACTATACCACACAACTTCATTTTAAGTTGCTTTTACATCTTTCACATTACAATATAAACAAGACATGGATAAGGTGAAGGTTTTATTAATGTCTCCCCAGAAGGTACAATTTGCATTCATTAGTTATTAAAGTTATCATATCAATTTATAGAATACCCTAGTGGATACAGGGCCCTAGTGGATATGGGAGTAAAGGATGGTGTGGGAATGACAGAGCCACTGCAGTGCTGTGACCACTGTGAGCCCTGAGGGAAATATACGGACAGTCTAACAGTGATTACATTCTGTTGGCTGGGCATAGTACTGATAGTGTTGTAATTTATGTCCCTGATATTTCTTTAGTTTCAATCTAATTTTATTATTACCATGTACTACTTCTGAAAGCATCTTGTAAACACTTTGTTTTATTGAAAAGCACTAAAATAGAAAATATCAAATTCTTTCCCTCTCACAGAGTCAAGCTCTCAGATCACAAGATGCATCTACGATCTTCTAACAGCGTCATCACAATCATGCTGTGTATAGTCACACTGTCTTCTGCGTTCCCACTTTGTTGCACCTGTGACTCGGCCAGGTTGGCTTGGAGGACAACGGTGATGGCACAGAATCAGGTTAGGAAGACTGTGAAAATCACAATCTCCTGTGTCCACTGCCCAGGATCCTATAGTGACACAGGACACAGATAGACAGGAGTATCAGTACTGAAAGAGGCCAGCCAACACAGTGTCTACTACCCACACTCCATTAAATCCTTATTTATTATAGTCTTCTGCATGAATTGGGTGTTGTGAAATATTCAATTTAATTAAAAATACAACCTGTATTTAATAATCTATGGATAATCCTTTTAATAATGTGTATCAGTAGATGATTAGTATGTCTTCGTTAAGTAGTACAGTTATAGTCCTAAATAAAAGAACATGATGCTTCATTGACTTATACAGCTAAATAAAATGTCTATGAAACTCATGAAATCCTGCTATTGTCTTTAAGAGTGATATTCATGTTTATATGAATATAAATATGGGTTGAAGTTTTTTGGTTGGAAATTAGATAGAAATCAGGCTCCTCAGGTAGCTATAAAATACTGACACTTAGTGTTCTGACCACTGTTCCCTGCACTCTGAAATGTCACCCTACACAAAAGCTGGTGAAGTCTGGAAGGTGACGTGAGGGTGAATTTGGCTCCAAAAGAAAATTGTAACACATCTCAGACTTACTGCTCCTCTAAGGCAGGGTCAGGTCACATCTCATTGCTCACTCCACATACTTGATTTGTCAGTCAGTGGAGATAAAATAACTAAAAAAACAGCTTAGCCGCATTGCCATCTCCCTTCATCTCCGTTGAAAGCATTCCATTTTAAATAAAGTGACATGAATAGGCCGAAAAGAAAGAGGAGAGGAGGAAGTCAGAGTAAAAACAGAATCTACCAGCTGATTGAAGCAGCATCACCAAGTGTATAACATAAAATCAAGAAATTTGAAAAAGCAAAACTCTATCAGAGATTAGGCATTCAGGACGGGAGTAAAGGATGGTGTGGGAATGACAGAGCCACTGCAGTGCTGTGACCAGCCTGATCCTGATCGCTCAGCTCTGGGGCTGCAGCACCTTCCGGAAGGGGCCCCAAGGATGAGCGTCTGTGGCCTAAGAGCTGTGCTAATGAGAATGGCAGAAAGAACCAGGAACAGCTGGAATAAACCAGCAGATGTGAAATAAATTAAGGCAATCCATCAATAATCCATACCTATACCCAAATATACAAGTATCAGGTTGTTTTTTTTTTTTTTTTTTTTTTTTTTTTTAGGTTTTTGGAGACAGGGTCTCGCTTTTGTGGTTCAGGCTGGCCCTGAGCTCAGCCTCCAACTCACATCACAATCCTCCTGCCTCTGCCTCCCGAGTTCTGGGATTACAGGCGTGAGCCACCACACCCGGCACTGTGGTATGTGGTGCTGGTTGCTGCTGGGTGTGGGTCTCCACGCCCAGTATTGTTATGTGGTTACCGGGGAATCGAACCCGGGCCCTTGCGCTTGTGAGACAGGCGCCGGAACCACTGAGCTAACTCCCCGGCCCAAGTATCAGGTTGTTTTGTAGTTCTGTTTTTAAAGATCTTCAAGAGTAAATATATATGTAGAGAAAAATGGTTGCATATATAAAGGATTTTAATATACATGATAGCAGAAGTGAAAGAGAAGAAAATGTACCAAAATCAGTTGCTGAGGTCAGAAAATCTTTATAATGGCACAAATTTAACCTTGAATATATATAATTATTATATATAAACAAATCAAAATTTTATATAAATAATTTATAAACTTTATTTATATTGCATCTTATTACAATAGGTGAATACATTGAGTTTATTCCAGAAACTACTATTGCAATTTATTCTAAAAACTAAACTAAACTAGACTAAATGAGTAAGAAGCCCTACAATATAATTAAACTGTAACAACAAAGTAGTGGATTAAAATCTAATTTGATGGGGCAAAATGTTTCTAATAAGATTCAAAACTCATTATATAAAGCATAATTTATATATTAAAATGATAATGGCTAAATTTTTAATTTGATGGAAGAAGAAATAATATTCTCTAAGATTCATTTCTCATTCATAATTAAGAATGTTTGAATTAGGTTAGAAATAGGAAGAAATATATTTAGCTTGGAGAAAGTTATCCATGTATGATACTACTCAAAAAATTTTTTGTAATAATACACTGGATGTGTATCGTTATAACATAAGAAACAAATAAAAAAGATGGAAATAACTTCATTTTTACTATGGAACTTGAAATTTTATTATGCAACATTGGACAAAATAAGATATCTATTAGAACAACAAAATTATAAACCATTATAATTTGTAAATTAGCATTAGGATTACTTGTATAGAAAATATGAGATAATACATAGTCAAAAATTTTAAGTGTAGAAGGAAATCTAGAAATCCAGGAAGAAATTGTATGTATATATAATTTTAAGATTATAGCTACCAGATATGGAGAAGAAAATAAGTGGGCAATGAAACTGGAGATATTTTTTAAAATGCTATTAAAGGACATGAGGAAATACCCAGTTAATTTTGGTGCATGTACATATGGATACAAAATCAGAATTTCATGGTTATTTTCCCAACAGTAAATATAAAACTCCAGTCATTTTATTCATGGCCCTAGTAATTAATTGCATAATTTAGTAATTAATTCTAAGGGTAATTTGGAGAAACTATAAACCAGTTCAAAGTTGAACAAAAATGTTAGGAAAATGGGAACTCAGAAACTGCAAGTACCTTACCTTGATACCATCACTTTGGAGAAGAACTTTGTCATATCAAGTCAATTTTCAGATGAACAAAAATGTCACTTCAGTATATAATGTACAGAATACTTTTAAATGCAGAGGAATATGATGGTCTAATTAGAGTTCCAAAGTTATTTACAAAAACAAACTGCTAATCACTATAATAGGAAAATCTGTCATCTGTTATTGCTCAGAAGAATATAAAACCACAAAACTCCTATCTGAATAAAAATTACCAAATATCCTATGTTGGAAATGAGAGGCAAAAGTCCAGAATGATATCTAAAGCATGGTAGACATGCACTTCAACAACAAACATAGATACATACATATGTAATCTCACACTAGGAATACATCTGCTGTATCACTTTTGATATGTAGCACATATCACTTTTATGATATTGGTTGTTTCCAGGAGAAAAAGAGGCTTGGGATCAAAGGAGATTCATGAAAAGTTTTCTTTTTTTTTTTCTTTCTTTTTTTGTTTGTTATCAGGAATCGAATCCAAGACCTTGCACTTGTCAGGCAGGTGTGAGTGTTCTTGAGCTACATCTGGGGCCCATAAAACATTTTGATCTATTAACTACACAATTTGTATACATAAGGATTAAGCATACTCATATTATAATATACTTTCATTTTATGAATAAGGTAAAAATTAAAATGCATCTACTGTCTAATAGAATTATTCATTTTCTAGATTTAAACTATTAAGAGAGTGCTGTTTTGCTTGCAGCACAGCTTTTGTAAATCAAGCTTTATAGAAAATGTAGCTAAAGATAACCAGATGGAAAAGAGTTTAACTGTAAGCCTGTGACTCTAGAAATCATACAAAGGGGTTTATGATATTTTGTATGTGATGCATTCTCATGATGCAAAGAAAACAATGGGCAGATGCTCATTAGTTTACACACCTCTGTAATTTTTGAGAGTATGACTCAGTATTTCAAATCAGTAGAAGAGTGGATTGGTTTTGAAATAAAACAGAATATATGTACAGTAGGGGTTTGCTGTGATAATCTCTTATTCAGACCAATTATATCAATCTCTAGAAAATATACCATGCCAATTTAAATTGCATGAACAAATAATCTGAGCAGCTCTCTAAGACTGTCAGAATCAAGTTCAGTTTGGAGACCAAGGTGAGTATATTGAAATTTTTTTCCCAATTGCGATGACTTGGGGTCTCTCTATGCATAACATATCATAATCTGATATGATTGCACATGCATTAAGAATATTCTAATTGGAGTGTAACAGCTGCTCTTCAGTTTTAAAATCCCTTGGAAAGTATCACCTCATGGGGAAATTTTAACAAGTACTTATAATTAAGAACCTGAAGTCCTCCAGACAGTTTAAGACTGAAGAGATAAGCTTATCGTTATCCTAGTAAGAACTTTGTCTGAAAAAAAAATGGTTTTCTGGTATTATCTGTGTATTCTGAAGTTCAGCAGACCTAAGTGGTTTTGTCTGTTAGCTTCATGTGAACTTTAAAAAATGTAGGTTGGTCTCCCTATTTTAGATCCTTAAATTCTATATTTCCTTTTGATTAGAGATATTGGGGTAAAAATTCACTTCAGTCGAAATATTCCCCAACAGCACTTGGGAAAAACATTATATGTCTTTCTGTACTGCCACTGTAACTAAAATTAAATATTTATAGGCATTTAAATGAATGATGTAGATACATTATTGGATAATATTACTCTTGACAATTGCCCTGCCACATGACTGAGAAACACAAGATGGTATATACTTTAGAGTTTCTCTGTCAGACATATGTGACAGAAAAGAAAGGAAACAAGTGATTATGTATTTAAATATAGGATGGAGTTTGTGTATGCTGATTATCACTGAGTCTATCAAGGACAAATACCTTGCACTGAATGTGTCTAATATGGAATTATTATATATTAAATTACAAGGAAAATAAATTCATATATATGTGTATATCACAGTATGGTATTTTAAGAGGCTTCTCAATCCTTTGGAAAGTAACTGTAGTGAAAAATTTTGAAGTTACAGAAGTTTTGTGTAACTTGGGTTAAGCAGTTGTCCAAAATAAGTTTTGTCATTCTTAAGTCGGGATATAATAGTGAATGGGTTGTTTTGATGTTTAAATTGTCAGGTCTGCATTCCCTTATCATTTTGCCAAGTACATAGCAAGGCACTCAATGGTTATTTATTAAACAACAGTACTAATATGTGAATAAATGAAAAGGGCCCTCTCTGGCACAAAAGTAGTTGATTAGTTTTTGTTCTAATTTTGATTACTCCTGCCGTCAATATAGTTGTGGCCACTACACTAGAAAATATGTGTCCTTACATAAAAATGCTGAAAAAGTTAACTTTTCCTGCTAGATTTTTGCATATTTTTTGTATATTCATGCGTGTGCATATATAAATTGTTTTGCTGCATAATGTGGAAGGAACACTTTGGTATGTGAGAGAGAAATATGTGGTAGATTGACTGTTGAATATATGACTATTCTTCAGTATACCTAAAGTAAGGCTTCCCACCTTTTCTGAATTCCATAGGACACCTAATGTATGAAACAATTTAGCATTCAACTTGATGTATTATGTACATTTGTCAGTCCTAACTTTCTGATGCACTACTGTCCTTTGAAAAAGGGGTGACAACTGTGTTGCTGTAGTATGTTCCTAAATGTGTTCTAATAAGTGATACCATTTAGGATGACATAAATCTCCTACTGTGTCTTTTCTCATTTCCCATCAAATGCATATGCAGAGTAAAGGCAGCCCAGACATGAAGTAGCGCAGTGAGTAAAGTGTGAGTTTAGGAGTCAGCTTTGCTACTTGGTGTGTATTCTCTATGCCACCTGACAAGGGGTGTTCCAAAGTATTGCACACACGGAACAGTGACTGCTGCACATTGTCCACTCCAACCAGGTACCGGGGGTCAAACTCAGAAATTTGTATGTGGGAGGCAGGGGTGACACCACTGAGCTAAATTCCCACTCCACATTGCTCTGAGGATTAAATCTTTCACTACATTAAAAAAAAAAAGTTTTGTAGACAACTCCAGGCCAACGAAAGTGAGCAATAATGTTAGTTTTTATTGTGACAATCACATGGGAAAATTAAAAAAAACCAATTCTCAATGAGAGAACCAAACAATGAGTGAAACCAAACAATGTCAAATCTCAGAAATAAAAAAATATATATGATTCACTATACATATAATGACAAAATAGAGTGAATGATCTAGTATGGAATGCACTATGAAGAAAAAGTTTACAATGGTTTAATAAAACAAGGTGAGATGTTTATGAGTAAGAAGAGATATATCCCATTGCACAGACAAAAAATATAATAACAGTGACCAAATTATCTGAACTTCACTCAAATAAAAATAAAGAGCAAGGTGAGCAGCATAATCATTATACTTCTATGTAGACTCATAGATAGTTAGTCATGAAACCTGCGTGTGTTGGGTGGGATCAAACTTGTTCTGACAGCTGAAGTAATCTTCACTGACTAACAAGATTCAAAACCCAGAAGTAACCGAGCTAGATTCAGAGGCTGAGAATGATGTAAGGAGAGCCAACCTCCTCATGAGGTTTATAAGTTTTATTTCTTGTTTCTCATGGGCAGAGGGAGCCTGAGGCTCCCTGAGTGGACTACACTTGGCTGGTCACGTCTTACAGGCTCTTGGCCAACCAACTGCTGCTCAGATTCCTGAGTGATGCTTCATACTTGCTAATACTCAGAAATCATGTGACAGCTAAAAATGCCTCAGGAAAGAAAAGGGTACAGATAGTAGCAAAAGCTGTATGCAACATAATATAGAGATGACTTTTTACTTTTTTGAAATTTTTGAATCTTTATTGGTACATTATATATACATATCATGATTACACTCAACATTGAGAGTTTGTACCAGTATATAACACAACTTAATTCTCATTGTTTCCTGTTCCCCTGTCCCCCACAATCCCCAGCCCCCATATACGTGAGCTTTGTTTCCTTCCTTGTATTATTATCATATTATTTTCCCCTTCTTTACTTAGCCCATATACCTCATTTCCTTTTAGATATTTTCTATTTCACAATATCAACTATATGTACTAGAACTCATTTCCATCTTCATTTTCTCTTACCAGAGAAAAGGTATATTTGCACATCTGTGACCTATTTATTTCACTTATGAGTGTGTCCTGAAGGTACATCCAAGATATTTGAAGGAAAAAAAGAGGATAGGGATAAGTAAAGAAGGGAAAGAAAACATTTGATAGTTTTTTAAAAAACAAAGCTATGTATATAAGGGCAGAGATTATAGGATGGGCAGGGGATGGAAAAATGAAAATTAAGTCAGGTCATGTACTAGAAGAAATTGTCAATGTCTATTGTGATCATGATATGTATGTAAAATGTACCAATAAAATCAATTTTAAAACTATACGTTGTAAGTATTTGAATAGAAGAAAATAAAAACTACAAAGTTAAAGTATTTAGGTTTTGTACCTCATGTATATTACTGAAGATCACTTTTAGGAAATAACTGAAATGCCCAGAGCTGTGTGTGTGTTGGGAACTGCTAATATTTTTGGAGGAGACCCAGAAATCTGTATCCATTCTTTGCTACAGACCAATGGAAATTAACATCTTTAAAAAAATATTCTCTATGGTTTTTGAGTCAGTGGATGTGTTAAAGTTTAATAATGTATTATAGCTGGAGATCACAATGATTTTTTCCAGTTGATTTAATGTTGTACTTCATCTTAAAATAATTTAAATGAAAATCAGTTATTTTGACAAAAGGGTATTAAAACATGTCTGATTCACATAGTTATGAAGTACACCGAAAGATTTTGTATTAGTTAGACCTTCCACTCTGCCAAAACTATTAAATGAATTAGCTAAAATCTTGAGAAATATCTTATATATGAAATGAAGAAACATTTCACAAAATAGTGCTTTTTAATAAGGTTTAAAGGTATTAACTAAGGGACTGTTGTCACTTGGAGCACTCACTAAGGGTTTTCAGATCACCAAAATTCAAACTAACTTTTGTCAAAGGAGACGAAAGACACTGGGAATTGTGCTTTTTGCGCCAACATGGATTTTTGATCTCTTGTGCTTCACATGCTTGTTACAATAAGCAAGAAAAACAAGGCAGAAGAAACTTGAGTCCATATCATCACTTTTATTTTGAAAGAAGAAAGTCTTGAGAGAGTCCAAAACCTTAGGTGTTGAGAATAATTTTCCTTGACTTCCATGCTTTGCCTTCCAGGCCCATTGGGGCAAGGGAGGCCCCTGTAGTCAAAGCATGACTTGAATTTTATTCTTATAGTTTTGCTGTTGAGATTCCATTCTCTAGAGCTCTGTGTAGCTCTGCCTGTCTGTCACGTGCAGTCCATCCCAGAATTCTGTGGTCCTGGAATCAATACCATGGGCAGATCTGCTGGTTTGCGGTTGTTCCAGTAGGAGCTCTCTATAGTGCTGTTCCTGAGGCTGTTCTCTGCCTGAGCCCTGACACTCTCAGTTGCATGCTTTATAGTCTAAGTAGCGACTCCTGTTCCCCTATAGCTTTTCTGGGCAAAGTATACAACCAACCATACCTGGGCCTTCTAGAGCTGCCCTGATACAGCAGAGCAACTGTAATGGATAGTGGACCAGAGATGTAAGATGAATAAGGACAGCAGAGCAACTGTAATGGACAGTGGACCAGAGATGTAAGATGAATAAGGAGTCCTAAAAAACAGTGGGCTCTTATTTTGAAATCACTCTGCTCCCCAGAACCTTGCACTCTGAGATGGTGGTGGGAGCAGAGCCCTGGTCCTTCAGAATGTCTTTGAGGTCCTCCTTCCATTATGTTAGACAATAAGTCTTGGGTTCTGTTTTGATTGCTGAAGTGAGAATGTATCTAATTATTGTATTGCACTTTACATATTTTAAAGTTATTTTTTACTTTTGATGGTTGGTTTTACTGTGTAAATTTGTGTGTGCTTAACTTGTATATTTGCTGGAATTTT
Source organism: Petromus typicus (assembly GCA_004026965.1). Taxonomy (NCBI): domain Eukaryota; kingdom Metazoa; phylum Chordata; class Mammalia; order Rodentia; family Petromuridae; genus Petromus; species Petromus typicus. The sequence goes on from PVIR01006766.1 coordinate 14,954, forward strand.
ACCTGTAGAAACCTGAGACATATAAAAACTGTGTCCTTCAAAAGTGATGCACTCTGTTGCCACTATTTGATCCACTTTAGAAAGATGTATATAGTGCAAATTCAGGCCCCAAATCCATCCAATAAAGGCTGACATTCTAACATACAAGGGGAAACAGATTTCTTATATCTAGTGCTGAGGCAGACAGATCCCATAATTTACTGGCTGATATTTGATTTTTCCCCTCATTTTTTTATCTTATTATACATTTAGTAGTTTATGTTTTCACACTTAATTGTCTCCCATACTCTCAGGCTGAGGGAGCTGCTTAGTATAAGGTGGATAATAAATAGTAACTGAATCAAAAATTGTTCTATTTCCAAACATAAATATACATTTAAAGTCAATGTGTGTGCACTAATTGGTGCCTCAATATAAATAGTGAAAGTGAACTATTTTCTTAGATACCTGTATATGAGGTCAATTCTAGAACTCAACCAAGAAAAGCAACTATTTAATTATAGTTAAGGTAGAGAGGAAACAAACATTTAGAGCTGTGTCAGTTGATATGACTGTACTTAACCACATGCAGCTCTTGTGATTTGGATGAAGACATGTGCAGGAAAATGGTTGCACCTCAAGATCATAATGTTAGGTGAAGTAAATCAGACATACTAACTTAAATATTGTGTAGGGTCTCTCGTATGAAAAACCCAATGTATAAATAAAGGGCAAAATAAAAGACTAAAAAAGAGATAAAAGTATTCCAGCATGGCTAATGTGTCTAAAATTGTACCTTGATTTAGTATAATTGTTCTGTATCTTATATTTTTTGATACATTCATCTGGATGTTAATCTGTGTTTATGATACTTAACTTGAGAAGGACTTGTAAAATAAATAAATGAATCTGATGCTGACAAAAACAATTTTTTTTTTTTTATGAGACGGGTTCTCATTTTGTAGTTCAAGGCAGGCCCTGAATTCACTATGTAATTTGGGCTAGCCTTGAACTCAAGGTGATCCTCTTGCATCTGCCTCCCAAGTGCTAGGACTACAGGTGTGAGCCACCCTGCCTGATATTGTGGTACCCGAGATCGAACTTGGGAACTTGTGTTTTCCAGGGAGACATGGAACCAGCTAAATCCCTGGCTGACAAAAACAGTTTTAATAAGGGGGTGGAAAGGAATGGGGTAAAATAATTAAGGTATGTTTTATACATACATATATATATGTATATATATATATATATGTATATATATATATATGTATATATATATATATATATATATATATATACCAATTGCCCACAATGAATGTTATCATTATATACTGCAGGTACATATAAATAAAAATTCTCAATAGATACATGGTACTATTGGTTATTACATTGAAGGACACAGGTTACAGTCAACATTTCCATCATTTTATAGCAAATTCTACTGGACAACCTTAGTTTGGAAACATGCTACAATGTAAGAGCAATTGTAGAAAATGTTGTGAAGTAGACCTAGGAGAGTATTTGGATAGTCATCCTAGAAGAACAAAAAAAGGCATTTCATAATGAGAGGAACTAGAGAGAAATTCATGCTTTCTCCACTTTTGTCACCAAGACAAAATATTGTCTTATTTTATTTTAATTCTATTGATGACAAATAAATGAACAAATGTTTTTTTATATCTACAACAAAAGAAATTTTAAGTTTTTATTTCTTGTACTTAATTGAAATACTATAGTATTTAGCTAAATTAATATTTTCTTATTTTTTATTTATCAGAATATACCTTTTAAACCATGGTTTAAACACAGATTATGCATTATGGATACATAACTGTATAGTTTTAAACTTTGGACTAATATCCTTGGCTCTGTAGCAGACTGCTTACCTTGCCAATGTGAGGTCTTGTGTTTGATCCAAAGAGTAGAAAGGAATACAGATGTTGCTAAAGAAAATTGAGAATTTTGAATATTTTAGTCAATAAATTTATTTTAAATTCAATTTTTAACATAAAAAATTGAAGAGATGAGTCACATAGTAAGGTGTAAACAAGATTTATAACTCATTTTTTATTATATTCTTACAGTTTTGGCCTAACTAACATAAGAAATTTTTGCCAATACCAACATAACCCAGTGATTTCTGATTACCTCCAATACTGATGATGCTTATAATGATGATACATATTGTATATATTTCAGTACATTTTCCACATTTATTTTCTAACTTTCTAAGTCTAATTTAACTACTCTAATACACAACTTTAAAAAATAAGCACTGTCAAGTCTCTCTTGTTTCTTAATTCCATTAGATAATTCTAATCTACTTTTTAATATAGTGTAAGACAACTCAGAACTGAATAATATGAAAAAGAACATGGAATGATGGCAGTTATATTAGTCCTTTTTCAGTCTATCAGACACAACACTGCAAACAGCGGCACAAATTAAATCAGGAAAGATTTATTTGATTTAGTCCATGGAGAGCTTGTTCCAAGGCAATGTACTGGTGAGAGGGCATGACTAAGGAATGCTGCTCAGGCCCAGGGAGCAAACAGGAAAAGAGTCAAAGAAAGGAGAAAAGCCCACCCTTCCTGAGACCCACCTCCACCAGACCCCACCTCCTAAAAGTACATTTATGTACTGAAATCGTGTGTAGATGATCTAATGGATGATTACAGTGCCCCTTTTGATCTTCATCACCTTCAAGTCACATGAGACTTTTGGGAGACACTTTAGATTTAAACCTTAATGGTGGTCATTTTTGCTGGCTTGAGTTTAACAAAGATACAATCTTCTTCCTTAACTATCATCATAACAAAGGCAGCATTGGTATTGGATCCAGCAGGAGCAGCCATATTTTCCAGTTCTCAGAGTTTTCTAAGCATAGGGAGAGTGTAGATCTGGAAGCGATAGCTGTATCAACAGTTTCCTGAACCATAGTTTCTAGTTGTCGTTCTAAACACAGAGAAAGCCACACTCTTGCCTGAACTCTGTGTCACGGATGCCTCTTATCTTCTTTATATTTCTCAATAATTTTCTGTTGAAGTTATCTACAGTGGAACTTATTTTGGGCTCATTAACATAAAGGCCAGGACTAATGAGATAGAAATACCCTCCTTCAAAATGAGTAGTTGTTTACATTGCCAACATAGTCATTGTACAGATGAATTATGGCTGGCCAAATTGCTGAGAATTTAATGCCATGCTGGATTCAGTGCTAAAATTGAGCTACAGCATTAGTTTTTCAGCACCACCCATACTACTACATGGGCAAGCACTCTGAAAGGCTATCAGAGGCTGACAAGAAATCCAGTATTTTTAGTTTTCACCAGCTTCTCTCTCTCTAAACCTGGTTTTCTCTATGACACATTCTCAGTTCTTCCTCAAAGGACTCAATCTGCCTAATAAAAGACAAATTGTTGAAAACTATTTTAAAGTTATGAACTTAATTTCAGGGTTATACCACTTCATGTTCTTTTCACTCAAAGTTCCCTACCTATGAAATTATTGTGGGTAATTTATTTCTCAGCATAACCCCAGGGTTTTTAAATCAGACTTTTCTTATTTCTTCAACAGATGCTCACCACAACGGGGCCTTATTTTCTGTGGGAAGATTTCTGTCTGTGCTTAAGATTTATTTGCTTGCTTTTTCATCTTGCAGGAGTGGAAAGACAGCTATGTAACTAAAACACATTAATGACATAATTCACATCAAATTATGTTAACTTATTCATGGAAAAATCATGGCACACAACAATAACTTAAAAATAATGCAGAATGAACCTACAATTTATCATTGTCTTATATGCCTCAGCCACTACTTTTTAAATAAAGGGATGATATAAAATTTACACATTCCAGGAAGAGCTAGCACAAGTTTTTGATCTAATCTCCAAAGCAATTACATGAGAAAGAGCTCAAAAGTTGGCTATATTGTCAAGAATTATCATTCTTCATTATTGTTATGAGGTTCTCATTTCTCAAAGCCACAAACGACAAAAAGAAGAGAATTTTGTGGTGAAAGTTATGACATTACAAAGACCAAACAGACAAACAGAAAGCCAATTTGGTTCTAGAGAAAAAAAAGAGAAAACCCAACATATTATTTTGATGTTTTACCTTTTTTTCTGTTCAAGATAATAATAGTAACTTTAAAAAGCAAAATAAGAGTGGATTTAATTCAAAATAAAGATTGTGGGGTTTAAATGATTTTGGTCAAGGAAATTTTTGATCAGAGTAGCTATATGGATTTTTTAAACTATATAATCCTCTACTTCATTCTAGTGGCAAAATGAGTCTAATTTCCTTGTTAATGTGGGATAATTTTTAAAAATTGTTATTTAACATTATATAATACTGAATGGGAATAATGACAATATTAGTGTTACTCTCTAGTACCTCCAGTTCCTTTTGTCACTTTTCTGCAGATTTGACTACCTTATAATTGCACTATGCAAGCACTTTCCTATGTTTCCCTTAGTTCACAACTCAGAGGTCACCAAAAGTTTTGGAAAGATCCAAGGAATAAATATTTTAGACTTCAATCTGTTTTGTAAATGCTCAAATCTTTCACCACACAGTACAGCCATTGGCAATAATTAAAGCGATGGATATGACTGTGTTCAAATAAAACTTTCTTTAGAAGAACAACATCTGATAGAACAATATCTGATAGAGTTTATGCATGGGCTTTTATTTTCAAACTTTGGTCCTAAATAATAAAAAATATAAAAGTAAAAACAAAATTCAAGGCCACTTGTTGTCTAGCTGTAGAGTTTGAAAAGTTATTTGGAGAGAGACATGACATATTTTCATAAGTCATGAAAATTACACTCATTAGGTAGTATGAGAGGGGATTAGACTTGTGGCAGGGGAAGAAAAGCAAATGGTGTTTTCAACAGATATGCAAAACAAATGTCCAGATGTGCACAAGCTAGGACAGCTGAATGCAAGATCATATAGAATCCTTGGTCCAGAGGAGGGTGGAGAGTTAAATATTCTAACTGTACATAGACTACAGCAGGGACTCAGCGGGACAGTTATGCAGCCCTCAAATAGAATTTATATACAATTCTTAGCACTTTGAGAAAAGAGTCATTTCAGCTAGGTAGCCCTTATATGAAACAAGTCAGTCTAGAAGGGGACCACCAGTGTTGTGAAAGATTCCAGGAAGCAGAAAGAAAGAGAGATATGAATAATTTTTGAACCTCTGTAAGCAGTGCAGAGGCCAGTGCTGGATTAAGTAGAAATTCTGCTTCATCTTATTTAGGGATAAGCCTGGTCCCTGAACATGATGTCATGTAGGCCTCTCCTTCCTCTCCTTTCCAAACAAACTTGCTCTTCTGCTGACCTTTCCAAATCTGCTTGATGGCCACACCCATCTTCTGGTAAAATGAGTACAGGATCACTTGGATAGGGTAAACTAAAAAAGAGTGAACCCTGAAAAATATTGAAACAAATTGTAACTAGTGGCTAACTTTCAACACACAGAATTTTAGAAATATTTTATTCTTTAACAGATAATTGTGGTAGAGATCATGAAAATGTACATGAATAAGTTGTATTTTTTGTTACATGAGTTAAATCTTCATGTGAGATAGCTTCTTCTATGTCTTGTTATAATAACTTCTCAGTGAATACTGTGCAATGTGCATAAATTTTCTTTTCTATGATGATGAGATAGGTGTAAGAAGTGTGTTTTGTGCACCAAGATCAAACTTTTGATTTTTACATTAATTGCATTTGTATTAGGCTCTAAAGAGCCAAGATCTTACAAAAAAAAAAGTATAGACCTATCCTATGGAGATTCTTCAAAGGAAATATCTAAGTCCTCATATTCAGTGAGTTATCAGTACCATTTTACCTATATTCATATGCATTTTTTCTTTTCCATCTCCTCTTCAATAGCTTTATTTCCACAGGTTTACACTGGAGATCTTAAAAGTGAAATTAATGCATTTCTCACAGTTGAGAAGATTATCAAGTGGAACATATATGGAAAAAAATCTTACAATTTTTGAAAAAATTATGCTTTATTTAAAAATCAACAAAGATTACCCATCTTAAATATTCTTGAGTTTATAATTTAATCCTTAATGTAACAGTGTTATAAATTCATATTGATACATCATGGTAGATTGTAGTTAAGTTCATAACAGGAATCATCGGGTCCATATGTCTCCTTAGCTTTTTAGTGTGTGTCTTACTTATTTCCCTCCTTGCTGGAACAAAATGTCCCCATACCCACAACCTGACGGTGGGGCATGCTCACCTGGGGCAGCCAGGATACTGTGGAAGGAGATACATTCTTCCAAACCATGTGATCAAGGACCCAAGTCTTCTAGCCAGACCCCATCTCATAATAGCAAGTCACCTCTGTGCCTTCTTTCTTAAGAAAATCACCTTCCAAAAGCTCCCTTTTTTGGATCCCATGTGGTTTTTAAGGGGAATCTACTAGAAATTACAGCAATGGTTGTGTCTGCAGATATTAGAAAATTAATCCTTAGAATTGGTGTTTGAAGTGAGTGAGACAAATAGACTGTAGTAATCATATCAGTGAGGAAGGAACTTGACTTTGTTAGGATGTATGAGTTGAACTAATTCCTCATTAACTCTGTGTAGTAGAACACATAAGAGATCAAGCAATATGTATTTATGGCTTCAAACTTGCAGAATTTTTTTTGTGATCTGAAGAGAATGTACTTTTTCTATATTTACTACAGGATCATGTCATTGTGTGGCCCATATTTCTGTGGAAGTGAAATGACATAGACTGAGTTGCAATATATTTACCTCACTCCAAATAACTAAGTTGGCATATTTGCATTTGGGTCTTTTTGAGTAATAAATTCTGTCTTTCATCATTGGTTTGATGCTTCTGATGAGAGGCCAACTTTCTACCAACACTACCTCTGACAGATATCTGTAAATGACCATACTTCCAGATGAGAAATACATAAAGTTTATAAGGTAATTAGATATCTCTTTTTTCCCCCTTGCATTGTGAGAATCTTTTACAGAGTCAGAATTCTTAATTCATTGACCCATTGATGTCCTGTGAGTTGCTGAGGCTTGGTTTATGAATTAAAACTTGTTTGTCATCCTTGATTATTTATTTCTGTTGTTAACTAAAATTTCATAGGGAATAAGAGGATTCAGATCTAATCTCTAGAAAATGGTTTAAACAGATAGGTTTAAAAGAAAAATGTAAAATTTAACATATATATGCAACTTTTATAGATTAAAGGAGTAAACTTATAAACATGCATGATAAAATTATAAATGAAGCAATACATGCTATTAATTTTCAGACCTTATTTTATAGGTGCTTGAATTTTTTTTCTTTTTTTGAGACAAGGTCTCACTTTGTGGTTCAGGCTGGCCATGAGCTCAGCCTCGAACTCACATCACAGCAATCCTCCTGCCTCTGCCTCCCAAGTGCTGGAATTACAGGCGTGTGCCACCATGCCCAGAACTGTGGTATGTGGTACTGATTGCGGCTTTGCATGAGTCTCCATACCCAGTATTGTATGTGGTTACTGGGGATCGAACCTGGGTCCTTGTGCTTGCAAGACAGGCACCAGTGCCACTGAGCTAAATCCCTGGCCCCGTGCTTGAATATTTTTAATGGAGCAACTATTGACACTATTTTACTGATTTCATTTGTTGGTTCTGTCACTTTTATTGTGGATGATCCACTGACATTTTTCTTTCTCCATGCCAGTCCATGGAAGATTTTCATTCATGATAAGATGGTTCATACTGGAATCTTTTATAGTTCTTACATCCTGGCTCTAATTTCAGTGTATGCTAAGCCAATTGTTAAAATTTTTAAGTTGAGACAAAGGTAATACAGTAATATATTAGGTACATTTCTGTAGTCACAGTATGTTCTGAAGCCATGGTACTTAACCTATAATTACTATGCCACTTGATTTCAGAGGGCCAGAGATCCAGGAGGTGACTTAGTGTGCTGGTTCTGGGTGACAGGTCACAACACAGATTCCTTGGAAGTTCTTTGGAAGGTACTTGCCAAAATAATTTTCTAGTAGAAATAAATTCACTATCCTCTTGGTTGTCATTTTATTGCCTTTAGTTGTATAAGAGCAGTGATAAAAGAACTTCTCTGTCCCAACTTTGTCTCACCTGTTGAATACTGTCCTAATTCATGCAAATGCAAGATCTCTTCTATGCATATTTCTATCTAATAAGTGTTCCCCTTATTAAACAGTGGACAGTTTAGTTCATTTTTCCAAAACCATTTATCTTTATTTCCATTTCCATTGATTCATTTTATATAGCTTATTTCTGCTAGGCAATTAGAGCTGAAATTTTTTAAACTTTTCTACTTCAAGCTTTCCTTAATCTCTGCCTATAACAATTCAGACCTAACTGCAGGTAAATTTCACAATAATGAAAGTGCTTCAGCAAACAGCCTAGACACTAACTTCTCCAGCTATTAGCAAAGTACAGGAGTAGGGATATTTTGGGATCAGATTATTTAGTCCCATAAATGGAGATAAATTCCTAAATAAGGATGTCCTGTTTGGAACTTCTACATATCTGTGATTAACTTGTGAGGCTTAACTATGTCAGGAACAGGAAGCTTTCAAAATCTAAGGTATGTTCAGTGCAATGTTCTTCCTAAGGATAAATGAGCATGCTTCTAGTTAAGAGGTTAAAATATGAGAATAGGCTAAACTAAAACTCTGCAGGCCATGCAATGTTTCACTTAATGATACATGACACTTTTTCCATGGGAATAAAGGAAGGATTTTACATTTACTTTGAAGCAGGGTGATGGCTGAGTGCTCACTACACAAATTACAGACGTGACAAAGAGGTGGTGTCACTGACACGTTACAAGCCAGTACTACACTGAGAATGTGCCATTGCGTTTTTTTTCCTTACCCGAACAAAAAAATCCAAACCTATCTTTTGCTGCCTAGGAAATCACTTATAGTATTGTCTATGAGACCATTGCAATAAAAAATAAAATGTTTACTGCAGTAATCCTTATGTCTTCACAGAAATCCTTGAGGTAAAACAGAATAAAGTTGTACCTAAATTATAATTTTCTTATTTCCTCTGAATTTATGCTTCTATGAACTTGTAACAAAATACTTTTACCTCTGTTTTGATTAAACATATCATATCCATAGCAAAAGAAATCATTGTCTGATTTGTTGATCAGATTGTTATGTTCATGTAATAGTTTAAGAGTAGAAAGATGATTTGTTTTTTAAGTTGTAAGCAACGAAGTGGTTATGAGTCAATACTTGTATATAGTCAAATGTCATGAGGTTGATCATCATGAATTGATTTAAATTTGTAAGTTGCTTACCTGAGGATTGTTTTCCATTTCTGGAAAGAAAGTATCCAGGTTTAGCCCATTTTCACTGGTGTATAATTGAAATTATTACAGAGTGAATACAGCACGGGATCAGCATAAATCTCACAAATGTTATTCTAGAAACAATATTATTCTGCTATTTACAATGACAATGTGAGTTGAGAACAAATAGATTAAAAAACTAGAAGTGCCTTAAATATTTAGTCTCCGTTTTTCAGGAGTAACTTCTCTTCAGTTCTTCTTGGTGTAAAGGTAAGTTTATTCTTATTTAGCTGTAATTCTGGTGTTCTCTCTCTCTGTAAGGCGTGTCACCCACATTTCTCTCTCTGTTGATTCATCTTGACCTTTTGCCACAATCTGAACTCAAATTTAGACATAGGTTCAAATCATTTCCTGTGTATATTGAGTCTTAGTAATGTAAATATAGGGGAAAAAAGTAAAAAGAAACATGCTACTTGGTGAGTCATACAGATCAATTTCTAATCATGATATAATCACCTCAGATCTGCCACAGTGACAAAGTAGAATGGATTGTTGCTTCAATATTCTTTTTTTTGGAGACAGGGTCTTGCTTTGAAGTTCAGGCTGGCCATGAGCTCACAGCCATCCTCTTGCCTCTGCCTCCTGAGGGCTGGGATTACAGATATGAGCCACCATGCCTGGCACTGTGGAATGTGGTACTGTAAATTGAACTTGGGACCTTTTGCTTGTGAAGCAGGCACAGGAACCACTGAGCTAAATCCCTGGCCCCTGCTTCAGTACTCTTGCTACATGGTACAAGCAAATGTCTGAGTCATGAGTAGGCTTGCAGTGGTACTTGTGATTCCTTCCCTAATCCACTCTTTACCTCCCCATCCAAATGGACTATCCGCTATGTTGAGAGAATCTCTTGATTCTTTTGGAATCAATCATTACTTATTTCTTTTTTTGTGGTCATAAATTATAATTTATTGATATATTACATGTAGTTGAATGAGAGTTCAGCTACTTTTTAATTTTCTTTCTCTTCCTTCAACTATTTTAATTCCTTTGATGATGAGCAAGGCAAGCCAGTTTTGATCATGGAAGAATAAATTAACATACAACAATTTTCATTAGATTTTTGAATTTTATTTATTGTAGAAAAAACATACAACAGAAAAGGATAGAGTAGCTGTGTGCCTTCCTCAATATTTAGTAGTGCTATACTGTTTATCTAATCCTCTCTAGAAACAACATGTCTACATTTAAGTGAAATATTTCATAAAGTTATGAATAACTTCATCTAATATGAATGTATCATTATATGAAGTGTGTATATGTAAATAGATATATAAGGATATGTGCTTTTCCCTGTCTCTCTGCAGTACTTGTAAAGATATGGCAGGATCCTGAGGAAGCCCCTCCACAGAGCCATGCTTTCCTTCCATCTCCAGCTGGGAGCCTGCCCAGATGTAGCCCCTGTTCCCAGATGAGATTTGGAATTGTCTTGTCTGTAGACAGTTCCTCCCTGGAATATCCCAGACCCTTCCTGAGGAGAAGCTTTTGTTAAGGACTCTTCAGTATGGGAGTGTAAAATGCTTCCTCCTCATCCCAAATCTGGGGAACTCCGAGGGATTATTTGAATTTCAGTCTTGCCTACTTGTTCAAAGAGATAACTACAGCTGCTCGTTTCTCTCTTTACTCAGATTCTCTTTCCAGAAACACTCTGATAAATAATATCCTGTGCACTCAACTTCATCTGTGACTCTGCTTCATAAGGCACTCACTCTTACAAAACTTAAAATTCTTAAATAGCATTGGTTTTTAAGCCTTGAAATCTGAGACACTTTATATTCACGAAAACTTCAACTATAATAATAGCATTAAAACTCCATTAGTGCAAAGATCACTTTGGTGATGTATGTAGTAAAGACTGAAAAAGAAAAAAAGTGGAAAATCTGGGTCTCCTAATACAATAGATGATGAAATGTCAGCCTTGACAACGTACTGCAGCTGTCACCAAGGGGCTGGGAAGCTGTTTAAAAGCAAAACAGGTGTTCACATACGGCCCAAGACTGCTCTATGTCACACGACCCTATAAAATTCAACTATTTGGGGAATAAAGAATATGCTTGTTCCTGAATTTTTCGGCAATGCCTGTGTTTCAAGAACATTCATTTATTCTGATAAGATCGATCACCATTATAATAATAGTAATAAACAAAATAGTAGCATTTAGTGGACATTTGCTTAGCTTCAACTGGATGACTTTACTTATTGGATTGTAAGAGAAACTTTTTAAGCTCTTCTGTGTAACCACAATACTCATATTTGTAGTATATAGTGGGAAGCCGAGGCTCACAGACATAATTATTTAAATATCCACGAGCTACTGGTAGATCCTGGAGCAAGTTTATTTGATCATAAGACCCTAACATATGATTCTAACATGCTCTAACACGCTCCTCATCTGAGCAAGCTGAAGAACCGTGCAGCTAGAGCTATTTAAAAGAAATCCTTCACTCGACAAAATAGAGGACTAACTGCTCCGTTTGCGTCATGCATGATACTCCCTTTTATCTTCTAGTGATTGAAAATGTAGAGGAAGAAAAACAGGGGCTTCCCTACTGGGAAAGAGAGGGCTCCTTTTGGTGTTGTTTTCTTCTAAGTCATATTTGTTTCCACCCTGTACGTTTCCTTATGCCTCCTTCTTTATCCCAGTAACTTCAATCTTACCCCGCCCTATTTTATTTCAAGTAACCAGTTGTTCCAGGAAGTTATTCTGGATTGGTCTTCTCTAAGTGATTGATCACTACTCTCCTTAAACTTACTGTAACCATCCCAAACCAAATAGAGGTTTATTCTGAACATACCACATTCCAGTTACTTTCAGAAACACCGTTTGTGCTCAGTCACTGGTGAATTCAAATCCACTTATATATGAGTCAGTCACTCCATTCAATAAATTAACTTGAGACTACTGAAAATGAGGAAGTTAGGATTTAGAAATAAAGCCTCTTTTTGGGTGAATTTTAAGCTTCCATGAGTCAGATGAGAAATATATCTTTCAGAAAAATAGAATGACTTCATTTTTATCTATGCTTAACCCTAGATCTGACCAAAGGATGATAAGGAATGAAAAATATTAGTGTGTAAACTATCTATTATCTCTGCCCATTGGCTATGGTTATTGTGTCTCAGACCAAGAAGATTTGGATCACATCTTACTGCAAAGTTTTTGATTAATAGTATTCATTTGGATGTTTAGAAACTCAAACCCAAACAACACATTTATGGGACCATCTTGTTCCCCTAAAGCACTATTGATACAATAGCTCAGCAAACAAACTGTATTTAATTATTCACTATAATTCATTTCAGGAGAAAATCAAGTTCAGGCTTTTATTAGGTTTATGTGGCTCTCTACTATCTGTTAGTGTTTAGCTTTTCATTAAAAATGAAATGAACATAGCAGGAAGTATGAAAGATAAAAGGCAAAGTTTTATGTATAAAACTATATACAACCATAAAACTCAATCCAAATATGTACAATCTTGGAGTAAACTGCACTGAAAGCTCCTCCTGTCAAGGAATCTTCCCTCTTTCTTTTTTATCTTTTGTTTTGGTTCATGTTTATTTTTGCTTATTTATTCAAATCAGGACATCCTTCAGCTCATGAATGTCTTAGACTTTTCAGTTTTGGAATATAGAAGGAACGATACAAGCTAAGGAAAGAGCTTTAAATTGAATAAAACTGTCACAGTAACTCTGAACTCTGCTGTGTAATTTTTTTGAAACATGAAGTCCATATGACAATGTGGGTTTTTATTCCTTACTTTCACATTACTTTTGATTTCCTTTTTCTCAGTGTTTATATACATACATTCTTAAACCTTCAGATTTTTATTTTTCATTGACCAACAAATTCTGTACCATTTTGGGTTAAATCAATTTTGACCCTATAGGCAAAAAAGAGACTCACTGTGAAATATAAATGAGATTTTTAAAAAAGACAAATTAATAGCTGAATTAGAAAGAAACATAGTCAGAGTTAAACCTTTAGGCCCATGGGGAGCAGCTTTGAAACTATAGAAATGAAAATAAGGATCACTTGAAGGGATTGTTAGACACAGAATGGCCTCACACACAGAATTTCAAATCAACCACTTGATTCTATCACAGGTGGCATTTAGGTCACAAGTTCAAGTCTTGTCATCTGGACAAGTTAGTGAGACACTACCTCAAAACTGAAAGCAAATAAGCAATAAGTAAAAAGAGATGGAGGTTAGGTCAGTGATGGAGTGCACCTGGATTTCACACCCAGTACACACACACACACACACACACCCCACTAAAGAACAATTTTCTTATGGAAACATACTTTTTTCTATCCTGTCTTACATGCTGCAACTTTTAAAACAAATGGCTTCTAACACACATCACTTGACTGATTTACTGAAGATTCTTTTCCCTTAATACTCTAAATCAAGATAAAATAAATTTGGAAGCTACATGGAGACCACATTAACACGGAAGGAGCATCCTTAGGGACCAAGAAATAGAAACTTGCTTTCCCTGAAGATGTATTCAGTCGTTCTGGTTTACTTGTTAGTTTTTTTTTTTTAGGTTTTTTGAGACAGGGTCTCGCTTTGTGGTTCAGGCTGGCCCTCAGCTCAGCCTCAAACTCACATCACAATCCTCCAGCCTCTGCCTCCCGAGTGCTGGGATTACAGGCGTGAGCCACCATGCCCGGCACTGTGGTATGTGGTACTGGTTGCTGCTGGGTGTGGGTCTCCACACCCAGTATTGTTATGTGGTTACCGGGGAATCGAACCTGGATCCTTGCGCTTGCAAGACAGGCGCCGGAACCACTGAGCTAACTCCCCGGCCCTACTTGTTAGTTTTGAGTGCTTTAAATCTCCAACATTTTATATGATGATTTTTTTCATTGTCATGTATTCTTATACTGTAATATTTCCACCTTGAACTTTTTTTTTTTTTTTTTTTTGAGACGGTCTCACTTTGTGGTTCAGGCTGGCCATGAGCTCAGACTCAAACTCACATCACAGCAATCCTCCTGCCTCTGCCTCCTGAATGCTGGGATTACAGGCGTGAGCCAACATGCCCAGCAATGTGGTGTGTGGTACTGATTGCTGCTGGATGTGAGTCTCTACATCCAGTATTATATGTGATTAACTGGGGATCAAACCCAGGTCCTTGCACTTGCAAGACAGGTGCCTGAACCACCCTAAATCCCCAGCCCTTGAACTTATTTTTTAATGTATAGCTTAATCAGAATCGTGTTTGTTCCAGGTGAATCTGTTGGGCTATTTACCTGAATTCCATTAGGATGTTGTGCAAGCTGCACACCTGGGAAGATGACTTTATATTTTATTTTTAATCATTGTTATGTTTAGAAAATGTCTCTATAATTTCACTAACATATGTTATTATGAAAACAATTTGAAAATTTTGAAAATTATTCCACAGAATTTATGATGTCAGTTTTTATAAATATTTCACAAGCCTCACAAGAGTTATAATTGTTACTTTGGGAAGTTTATTATGCACATACAGAGTGCTTTTGCTTTCTGTGTCATGAGTTTTCCATAGATAACTATTATTCTGTGTTTAGGTTAACATCTACCACTTGATTGAGGTTAAATCAATTGATACTTAAATTCTTTTTTACTTTTGCTCTATTAAATTGTGTCACATTGGAAATAATTTTTACTTTCAGCATAGATTTGTTTTGCCAGCTTTTGACCTTTTAAAAAATTTAATCATGCATGTTTATTTTATTGTGTTTGACTTCTTTATTTAAAAATATATTTGTGAATCACTCAGGTAAATGGATGTATCACTAGTTTGCTTTTAAAAAAGTTTCTTTATAATATTTCATTATTTTAGTATTCCATGACACTCCCACCCTCATATCAATAAACATTTGGAAAGATTCCAATTTTAGGTAATTATAACAATTCTTTTATTTGCTCAGTTTACAC
This sequence comes from Petromus typicus, assembly GCA_004026965.1. Taxonomy (NCBI): domain Eukaryota; kingdom Metazoa; phylum Chordata; class Mammalia; order Rodentia; family Petromuridae; genus Petromus; species Petromus typicus. The sequence continues at coordinate 30,251 of PVIR01006766.1, forward strand.
CCTAAGAACACTTGAATCTTTAAATTTGCCAAATTGTTTACTATTAAAAATGTATTGACTTAGTGAAATCACAGAAAAACAAAACAAAACAGGTCTCTATAAACGTTCAAGCACTCAGCTGCCTGAACAAAAATGTACTGGGAATGAATTACACATTATTTATAACATCAGTAATGCTACTGTCAGACATTTCTCTGGGACCACAGATAAGTAAAATTTACATTATGTGAACTGTTTACCCTGAGCCAAAAGTGAAAATTTGTAGAAAACTCAGGAAAGACACGAAATGGGACATAAGGACAATTTGATGTTCAAATAGATGGTCAGATTTATTTTAATGAAGAGAAAGTGAATCCCTTGAAATGAGTCTAGAAATTTGGTGGTGAGATTGGTATGATTTGGACAATCAGACATTGGAAGGGAAAACATTTAATGCAGAAGAATTAGCATAAATTGAGGTGTGGGTGAGGAAAGGTTTTTACATGAAAATGTATACATATAAAAACTCACAATCTGTACGTAATACATTAAATTACTATGTAAAATTCAAAGGATCTAAAAATTGTCATTAATTTGCATAATCAATACCAGCTGGGGAGAACAACTCCTTCAGTATTCATGAAACCTGAAAATGTCTGATAAATAACAAATGGAAATAAAATCGCAGTGTAGATTGAGATTATCTTTTGATTTAGAATAAACTAGGCTTCCTGGGAGTTATCATGATTTTTACTTTTTCAAAACAAGCATTTAAGTCTTGATTTATTTTCCCTTAAAGTGGAAACAGTGACTCACCATGCACTGGCACCATAGATGAACCAAGAACTCATCAGAGGTGTGTAAGTAAGTATCAACCCACTTGAAGTCCCCTTGCTTAATACATCAGTCCTTGTAGCATCCAGAGTATCTATCACTTGAGCCGACTACTGTAAATGATGTGATAGTAATTTCAGTCCAAAGGAAGATTAAAGACAGCAAATCTGGCAGGGCAGGGGGAAACATGCCACAATTAACTGGTGTAGCTTAGTAAGAATCCAGCAGTAAGGACAGAGGACCTGTGTATCGGGCAGGCAAAGAAATGTGTTATATTTCTGATCACGGCAGCCAATTATATTGGTTAGATAGTGACATGCTGAAGGGTAGGTTAGTGACAATGCAAAGAAATTAGTTTTTTATAGACATGGTAACATTATTTTCACTTTGGAGAAAAGATTGAGTTGTAATTATTCCTGTCTTGTTTTGCAATTGTTTAATGTATTCCAGCTAGCTTCCTTTCAAAATTCAGGATTCAAACTAACAGTTCAAATTCAAAAGGCTGAAAATCCTAGCTGAAATGTCTCTTGTTAAACATTAGAAGAAATCTCTCCTATCATGACAAAGGAGCTGAAAACAATTTGCTTCAAAAAATAATACAGCACACTGATATTTCAGTATGTAAATTTTTGTTTTAAAAAGTTGGGAAGTTTTTGCTAACTAACATAAAGCTGATTGTTTTCATTATATGTTGCTTTGTAATCAAATATGACAACATTTTCAATAATAACTTTTTAAAAAACTATATCTCAGTATTGACTTAGTTAGACCCGTGCCACTTGGAATTGCATGAAGTTACAGCAATGCGATGACTGTAATTACCTAAAACTTCATCCAAACGGGCCCACAGGTGTGGCTGGGGCTTGATGTGCCATCAGGAGGTAACTTGACTGTGGCTCTAACCAGTGATAATTTTTAGCAATATGCACATGTGGCTTCTCTAGGGATTCTAGTAGTGATGGCATATCTTACGTGGCAATGCATCTGTCCCTTTTGCTGACACATGACCTACTGTACATGTGCCTTTGTCTTCATTTTTTCTTTTTAAGATTGATTCAATTTAATGATTGATTCATTCATTATTTGCTAAGTTGCTGAAGCTAGGCTTGAACATGCAATCCTCTTGACTCCAACTTGCCGAATGTTGAGATTATAGGTGTAAACCACCATATCAAACTCATTGCTTCTTGAAAGAAGGACACCGGTCTTACTGGATTAGGGAATTTACTTATGATCTCATTACACCTGTAAAGTCCCTAGGGCAAAATAAGGTCATGATCTGAGTTATTGGAGATTAGATGTAAGTATATAATTTTATGGAGAGGACACAACTCAACCCATAACAAAACTACACCTCAGTTGACACCTGATATTTTCTGCTGCTCAGCACAGTCCTATTGCAGAAGCTGGGCAATAGACTTGACTCTGAGAAAGTATATCGGTAAGTTACATTGCAGAAAACTAAAGAATAAGAAATATTATTTTAGCCATCTTCAAGAAATACACAGCCTGCCACACTCCACCTTGCACTTACACGGATGTATTTTTCATCTATATGGAATGCTCACTGGCTCCAAGATCCAATTACAACCTCAACTGTATCAGCTCCTGGTATCAAAAGTCCCCACAGGTACTTACCAGTTTCTCAAGTATGGGAGAAATCATCCATCCTGCCAACATTGATTTATGATGTTAATGAAGAAATAGGCAATCACAGTGGATGTTCAAAACAGAAAAGTAGAAAAAGCAACGTAACTTGCGTGTACTGACCTGTAGCTGTGCTGAACTTGCATGTACTGATCTGTAGCTAGCTAGGGGCAGGTGCCCAGCTCTGGAATGATAACTACTTAGATGTAAATGTGAAAGTTTATTTCCACAATATCATGAGATGGATATACTTCTAATGGTGCCATATAGAATTATGCTTATTGAGAACTGAGACTGAAATTGGAATAGATTTTAGGTGTCTGTGGCCCGATCTGAGACTTAGATCTGGAAAAAAAACAAAAAACAAAAAAACAAGTGAATTGACTGTTCCACATGTTCTAGGGACTATTCAACTGTGAGCTAGAAAATTACCATCTGAGGATTCAGAAACTAATGGTCAGAAAGATCTCTAGGTCAGAAAATGGGAGAGCTCTAAAAAACAGACCAGGCTCCTCCTACCCTTTTACCCTAATCTTTAAGACCTGACTTTGGACTTCATGGTTAAAAGATGGTGTCTTGTATATGCATATTTCAAGTGAAAAGAAGACTGGAGTGTGTATTTTGCTCAGAAAATGATTAATCTCTACAGAGACAGTATGCGACTGCCTCAGTCTTATGGAGGGCTCAGTGTAAAGAAGGCTGTGAATGAGAATTTTTATCTGAATATCATATATTCAAAACAAAATCACATGTTCTCTCATCTGAAGACATACTGAGATGTCTACTGTGCAGGTTACTAGTAGGGATGGGTAGAGAAGTCTGATGCAGTAATAGAGAAGAGTGGTTAAGTTGTGCGGTAATCAAAAGCCAGAAGGATGAGCTAGTTATAACATAGTTCAATGTTTTCTTTGATTTTAGGTATAAATATCTGTCAGAAGATAACATAGGGCATTACACGAACAACAACCACAATTAGTGTGTTACAATTTCCCCTTATTAATGGACATGACTGGCTCCAATACATTACCTCATCATGAGAAGAGATCATGTATGCATAAGAGCACAGAGAGATTTAGAAAGATATTTCAACTTTTGAAATAAAAACTATGCTTTTCATTATCTTACCATTACAACTAGACTTTTGTTCTCATCCCTTATGCACAGAGACCTCACTTTGCTTTTGACTTTTTAAACCATTTCTGAGGAAGTTTCAAAGTTCCTATTTTCCAAATCAAAATATATACTAAGATGATTTTGATATTTCTGAGGACCGTGACTTTTCTTAAATATTACATTTCAGACAACATTGTGTGGGTTAGGATACTATCTATTTATTTGTATTCTTTAAAAATTTCAATTATGAGAGAGAGGAAAGATTACAGGTGTAATTCTCCAGACTCATTATTTTTAAGATATGTAGCAAAATGAAAAGTTGTAAAAAATCACTCTTACTAGTCTTTGTTCACTTGCTTTGCACCGCACTACCTCACTTCTGAGGCTGCTCAGTGTGGGGAAATGTGTACGTTGTTTCAAAAGTGCTTTGGGAGAAGAACACTAACAGAGAGCAGAGAAAAGCATGGAAATAATCTAAGGGAGGTCCATGTGCATGTCTCTTAACAACTTAACTATAATTAATTTAATCAAAAAACAATATTTTAACACCACCACAATTTGAGAAAAAACTGTTATTTTTCTAGAGTCAGTAAAACAAGTATCACAAAACACTCAGGTTCTTGATTTGCCGTCAACTGAGTGCTTTCCTTTAGTAGTCATGGAGAAAAAAGTAATTGAGTGTGAAACTTTTACTACAGCAGGAAAGTATTAAAAGAATGAAGAGAAATACATCATCCTAGTTGTGGGACTTTATTAAGGCAATTGAAAGGTTCTGTTTTTCTAGAAAAGACTGGGAACAAAACTAGTAAGAAGCAAAGTTCTGACATAAGAGAAATTGTAGTTATGGATTTTGCCCCGCGGCACTAACAACTATGGAAGAATTCTACGTAGAGTACAGCACAGACAAGCATGTGCTTTAGAGACCACTCTACCAGCTGTACATATTAATTAAGTTTTGACAACAACAGGAGAATACTCATTTAAGGGAGGAATACTGGAATATAAGTGAATGATAAAAAATTTAAAAGCATTAAAGGGAAAGGAGAGCAACCTATGTGTATTTGTAGCAAAAGGAAAATGAAGAGGCAAATGATATACAAAAGTGTGAATAGAAGAAAGTAGAACTGGAATAAGATTAGGTGCAAAACTGATCTAATTAAAAATGTGTAGGTTGAGTTTCTCAGTCAGGAAATTCAATTTATAAAAAATAAAAGCCTGACCTCTCTCGAAGCACTGGAGCCAGCACTTTCTTGTGAGCTTAATAAATGGCATCTTCATTCGCCCAAATTACTAAAATGTATGTATTTGTCAGTTACTCTTATTTCCTTCCACTCCACATGTAATTACTCAGCAGGGTCTGAGATAACTATTTCTAATGATATCCCCAAACAGCTGCTTCTGTTACCTTTACTACAATAAACTCTGTCCAAGAAATCAGTCTATCTAGCCGGTACTACAATAACACACTCCTAATTGGTCTCTCTTTCCCACTCTAGCCCTCCAGTCCATTCTCCTCAAAGAGAATAATGTGAAAAGCAAAATTTGTTTTTTAGTGGTTTTTTTTGCCCTCTGTTAAATTGAAACAAGTAAAATAAAGAAGATCATAGGTAAGAGGGAGGCTGACATTTTGTAGATGGGGAAAAGAATAAAAAGAAGGCATAAAGGGGAGTGGATCTATGAAAATGAGATACAAGTGGTCATAATATAATGTATTATACAATTTCCTCCAAACAACTGTAGATATTATGGGTCACAAATATCTACCAACACAAGCAAAAGTGTATACCTGATATCAACTGTATCAACATTTTACAAAAGGTGACCATTTCATGAAAACTTAATCCAAACTTCACCGATGAGATTTTTGGTGTCATTTATAAATTAGTAGTCTCTAGACAAGAGTCTACCTTTCCACCTTACATAACTAAAGCACCAGTCCCAATATATGTGGCGATATACTTAAACATTGTGAAAATAGTAACATAAGAGTAATTCACACACACACACACAAAAAGAAAACAAAAGTTATGAGCAATGCGATTGCAGCAGCTTGGCACTTCGAGGGAATTGCCAGTCGAAGCCCAGGAAGGAGGAAGCACACATAAGTGGTGGTGTCTCTTAGTGGTAGAAACAGAGTTCAGAGTTCAGAAGGTCGGACTAACAGGATTCTAAGCAGAAAGATGCTGGTGAGATCCAGGACTCTAGGGGAAGTTTCTCTTGAGGTCTTAACTGCCTCCATGTCAGGAAAATACTGAAGTGGGGAAAGACCTCCAGAAATGAACATGAGCAATAATCCCTAGAACTCATACAAGGCTAGGCTTAGTTTATGTTTTCACATATGGTAAAACATTGCAGAACTTATATCTGGGAGAGTAAGAGAGAAAAATTTAAAGATCATGGCTTAGTCTTTCGATTTGATCAAAAGTATCAACATACTGATCCAAGATGCTCAACATACACAAATCAGAAGACCTGAAGTATTTGCATCAAAATACATTGCAACCCAGTTGTTTAAAAGTGGTAGTAAACATGAAATAATTAAGGCAGGTAGGGAAAAGGACACATAGTGAATGACAGTCATCAGAGTTACTGCAGAAACCGTACACAAAGCAACTCAAGACAGAAAGCTAGCTATTCAGTAGCATCTCAAAAGCTCACAAAAACAAGAATTAGAAAAACATTTTCAACTAAAACCCCATGCCCAATAAACATATTTTTACATTCCACTTTTGATATGTAATACTTTCTACTTTGCTCTCATTCCTCTTTCACCAGAAATGACTGTCCACTATTAATATCCTTATAATATACTTCATTTCATTTGCAACTGAGAAACATTGCACTCTTTGGTTCTTTGCTGAGAAAATTCCTTCTCAAATTTCTGTAAGATTTCTGGCTTCTATCACTAGGCAAGCCCAAACTCACACCATTTGGCTTGTGCCAACTAGCATGAAAGCTGCTGTGGTCAAAGCTAATCAAAACTGATTTATCGGGAAGTTTATGGAGGTTTTTCCATGTGAATATTCTTTCCTAAGATACAAAGAGCTGTTTTAAATATTGATTACCCTGAAAATTCAAGAATTATAAGTTATAGAAAAAAATGAAATAAATTTACTTTGCTGATAGGAAGGATGTTTGGACTTGGTGATTTTGAGCAAGTAAGAAAAGTTAAGAATTATTTTTAATGTGAATGTGATCTTAATGTATATGCAAAATGTACCACCAATAAACTTGAAGCAAAAGAACTCTAAATTTTGTGAGTTGAGTTACTAAGAGATTGAAATGAATCAATTTTTTAAAAAGTTTAAATAAAATAATGAAAGAGAAATAAAAATACCTGGACAGGGAAAGAACTATGAGGGAGGAAAAAAAAAAAAAGGAGTTCATCAAGTATTTTTATTTTAAAAGAGAGTGGGCTTAGATGATTTTGGTTGTTTTCATAATGTTTTTAAGAAAAAGAGAATTTCTGTGTTCTTAAAATTTTGTTAGATCATAGAAAACTATGAAAAATTTCAAAATTCTTAATCTTACATTTAAATATAAACAAAAATAAAACTCTACATCACTTAAGGATGAAAATATTATATATTGGAAAACTGATGACCTGAATATTTTTACAAACCAAGTACTGTTTCTTTCAGAAATTTGAGGCTGGCTCAAAGTTGGAAAGTCTATTAGTACAACTTACTTTATTAATATACTAAAATGAATTTATTTTAAATTTTAGCTGGGGAAGTAATGGACAGTGGTTAAGAAACAAGTACATAACACAAGAAATCATGCTTGACAATAAGAAATTTAATTATAAGTCATTTTGCCTTTGAAAGCCTTCTTTGCAGTAAGTAATATGCAGTTGCTGCTGCTGCGTGGTCAGCAGTCCTCAGATACACAGTGCCTTATTAAAATGTTTTAAGTGCTTAAATCATTAAGAATGGGACAGAAAACCTGAATAAGAGCTTCTGTTTTTCATTAGAAGACCAAAAATTTCACCCAAAAACCTCTAACAACCTTCATTGTATGTCTCCTTAACCATAACTTGATTCACTGGGCCTGTGGGAAAGGTGCCTAGTTTCTACGGATTCTCTAGGGGAAGATTGGCAGCGGACATGGGGCTGGGAGAGTGCTATTAGATGCTAAGCAATGCCCTCCACAGCCGTGTTACTGTATGATGGCTGTCAGAAGAAAGTTTCAAACTATCCTTCTACACCTTTGGGGCAACGCGTGGAGCTCAGTACAAGGTTGGGAGAGTAAGTACTTTCTTTTGAGGCCATGTGTCCAATCACTCAGGCATTTCTCTATCCTGAATTATTACCATTTTACATCAGCATCCATAATGCAGTCCTAGACGGCCATATGAACTGCTAGTTTGGCAAATGTGTAAGAATAATCCCTTTTACAATGCCATCATTCATCAGGGAACTGATGGCAGTTTTACTGAATTAGATACATAAAATAGTTTATGGTTGGAGGACACTGGAGGGCAAATCACTAGTAGTGGTAATTACTCTTGCCTGATGTGCCTCACACATCATGAAATAAAATAATGTGAACATGGGAACAGCTAATACGATATATGAGTGTTCCAAAGCCATTGCAGGTAACTTTTGCTCCCCTCTCGATGTCACATACTTAAAATAATATATGATAGCTATGTGGCATGCAAGGTACACCTTAGGCTGCAGGGCTTAATCTGTGTCCTTTTAAAATCTGATCTTTGTACTATGTAACCACAGATCAATTTGGAATCGGCTTTTATTCAGGTCTATGTGACGCACTGTCTCTCCTCTTTGAGGCTTTCACATCAGCAGGGTCAAAAAAGCTGTTCCTGTCTCTGGTGCCTCAGTCATGCTTCCATGTGCTATTCTTGGCGTTAAAAGAAGTTTTGTTTCAGGGATGTTTCCAATTTCATCTCATAATCACTTAATAATAAGTAGAGTGGATCTTTTGCTTTAATGAGATTTTTAAGACTTTGACCTCAAATAGCCAAGGAATTTTTAAAATTGAAATCTTTATTGGTACGTTATATATACACATCATGATTGCACTCCACAGTGGGGATTTGTACCAGTATAAGACACAACTTAATTCTCATTTTGCCCATAGCCCTACCCACCCTACCACCCCCCTATATACATAAAATTTGTTTCCTTTTTGTTATAATCTTATTATTTTTCCCCCTTCACCCTGTTTCACTTTGAGTATTTTCTATTTCACAATATATAACATACAATTCTAAAACTCATTTACATCTTTATTTTCTCATACCAGAGAAAAGATGTGATATTTACCTATCTGTGACCTATTTATTTCACTTATGAGGATATCCTCAAGCTATGACCATTTAAGTATCAGTGATTCAAACTTATCATTTTTTACAGCGGAGTAATACTCCATTCTGTAGAAGAACCACAGCTTTTTTATCCAGTCTCCAGTTAATGGACACTTGGTTTGAGATTGCTACACCTTGGAAACAGCCCAAATGCCCATCAACTAAGTTGCCATAAACATGGGTGCATGTATGTCACTGTGATATGAATCTTTTAATTCTTTTGTGTTTATACCTAGCAGAGCGATGGCCAGGTCAAGAAACTCCTATTAAAAGAACTCCATTGAGAAGGAAGTCTCAATTTCTTTAAGAGCAAAAGGGTGGGGAACGTTAGAGCTTGCTGGACACAACTGAGCTGGTGGTCACTGGCCAGTCAGCACTTCCTGGCCTAAGGAAAGAATGGGCTGAACTTTTCTCCCTAGAACAATTTAAAAGCAATCATTTTATGAATGTGGTACAGGACAGACTGAATGAGTGGCAATAATTCCATGGGAGAAGGTGAAAAGAAGTTGAAACTTCTGTCATCTACTGGGCTCCGTTGTATTTCATCCTCAGTTCCTGGCATGCCTGAGCCTAGCTGCTATCCTGTTCTCTGGTACCTCTAGCTTTTTTTTTTTTGATATAATAGGTGGGTAGTCCTTTAATAAAGGTTTCACTAACTACTCTCTCCACTCTCCCTCCCCCTGTTCTAGAGTCATTAGAGACATTCATCAAAAAGATTTGGCTTTGTTCCAATTGCCTGTCTTCCACCTCAATATCTCTGCTCTGGTTATTTCCACCAACATACTGAAGATTTCTGGTATTGCCATATTTTAAAAACATGAACACAACCTGGGCTTGTCACTTCTAACCTATACCCGCCATCTAGCAGATCATCTGGTACTCTTTCATTGTGACCTCGTCAGGGTTCTATTATCCCTCGCTGGAGCTATAGCATTGCCTTTCAAAACCCTTTTCCTCAAGTATTTATAATATATTTCATTGTCACCAAAATTTGAAATTCCTTCTCCCAGTACTATTAGAAATGTAAACCACTAATTTCCCTTTTGATTCCAATTACTTTCATGACATCTTTGACATATAAAATTGTTTTGCTCACTGGGCTCTCACTGAAGGCAAAGACAGATTTACCCATAGACCAAAAGTTTGGGCCCAGTGGGCAAACACTGGTTTATTTTTTACTTTAACATCCTTCAAAATAAAAATATCTGACACATGTGAAATGGATAATACATGCATATGGATATGTATATATATCTCTCTCCATATACACATTAGTGATTCTTTTTTGATATTTAGAGTTAGCTAAAAAGAGGTCATGTCAGAGAATACTCGGGTTAATCAGCTAGTATGAATTAACTTCCAATTAGGGGTCAGGCAATATTCTAACCTTCTTTTATGTAGCACAGTGAATTTTCAGTATGTGGTGTAGGTGTCACTGTGACGGTTACTTTGTAAATGGTGAGAAAAAGTAAAAGACCATTTGTATCCTAAACCTTAAATGACAGCTCATGCTCCTTTTTCAGTGACTCTGCAGTAACCATGTCAAGTTGATACAATGATTTGGTTTTTGAATTTAGAAACCATGAACACCATTTGGAGACTTCAGCAGGGACCATCCAAAGAAAAAGCAGGTGAGTGGTTTATTGTACAACTGAGAAATGATAATATATGAGGATTAAGTTGAAGAGAGGAAGGTGGCAATGAATATTGCCAATAACAAAATGGATAAAATAATCTGAAATGTCAGTGTTTCCTACTCTAATCAGTGCAGTGGGTCAAAGGAAAGAATTACTTATAATCACTATATATTTTAGCAGATTCTTGGGAAAAGAAGTTTAGATGCTGGAAAGGGAGAGAGGGAAATAAAACATCTTCTCTTTCAGTACAATTAATTTCATTCTATTTTTTTCATTTTAGTCTATTTTAATTAATTCCTTTGAACTAAACTTGTTTCATCCTTTGTGATATTATTCTACCACATTCTGACCAATTTTATTAGCTCAATCACTGTTAAATGCTTTTTAATTATAAATTTCATTGCTTGATGGTGGGAGTAAGGGAGAAGATTACAAAGAGAAGTGAAATGTAATGCTTGTCATCAAGGATGTTAAAATCTAAAAGCAAAATGTTCTTGTGTAGGAATCAGAAAATTCTATATGCCAAGTGCAGCGCTGACAGATATTAAATGTTTATGAGGTTCATTTTTGTCAGGATATATTTAAAGATATATAGCATATATACTTTAACTTACTATATGATTAAGTGCACTAATGTATGCTATATATTATATATATATATATATATATATATATATATATATATATACATATGGATGTTAGTGATTCTTTTTTGATACATGAAGTTAGATATAAAGAAGACATGTCAGAGAACACTAGGGTTAATCAACTAGTGTGAATTAACTCCCAATTAGGCATCAGGCAATCCTCAAATGTGGCAGAGAGTTAGGAGTTGTCAAGTTAGTTGCCATTATTATATTTAATGACAGTTCTGGGCTTCAGAGAGTGGAAATTAATTGTCAGAGCAGTACATAATGGTTTGGAAATTAATTCAGATACTTCATACTCCTGGTTGTATCCTACTTATTGCATCATATACTCTTATTATTTTAATAAGCTACATTTGTTTTTTTAATTCTTTTTTTTTTTTCAGTACGGGGGATCGAACTCAGGCCTTTGTGCATCCAAGGTAAGAGTGGTACCACTTGAGCTAAATCCCAGACAGAAGCTACACGTATTAGTGAAATATTTTGTACTGTAAGCATATCTTACATAAAAAAATTTAGGAATTGACTATATTTTGTCACAGAGTGAATTTTTTACTTTATCTCTTCATTCCTTCACTTTTTCTTTATAACTCATTTCTTGAAGATGCCAGGCTGGGTTCCCACTTGGTGATCTTCCTGCCTTGGTCTCCTGAGAGCTGGCTACAGTGCCTCCTTCCTGTTTCTGACCCAGTGTATTGAATAAGAGATCACAATGTACCATGTGGGCCTAATGAATTCTGGAAGAAATTAACCCAGCACATTTGCATACATTTACACATAAATAGAAACACAAACATGTGTAGACCATTTGAAATAATATGATGATTTTATTCATAAATTATAGTTAAATAAGGAGTTTGAAATATCAATATTAATTCATCAGTTATATAATAGAAATACAAAACCAATGTTTTAGAAATCAATGTAGATTTTTCAATACATTATTAATATGTGTTCATTAGAGATCATTTTGATAATACTAAAAAGCTCAAAGAAACAGATAATGTATAGATCCACTACCAAGAAAAAAACACACATTAAATTCATTAATTTTCTAAATAAATCCTGCAAATATTGTGAGAGAATATTGAGATGGTAGTGTAAGGCAGACTTTCTTTAATTTTTATAAAAGCACCTTCAATTGATGTAAGTGTAAAGATTTTACTTGTATTTTAAGTGGTATTTTGTTACCTGGATTTACTGTTATTTAATTAGTTTTGGTTGCCACTCTTAACCATACCTCTTTTTATTTCCATTAGTACTGAGGTACCAGCTCTAGATTACATAGAGATGCAGAGAAAGAAAAAAAAGCAGAATTGTTAAAATTATCTCTAAAAATTGGCTGAATGTGACTTTAGTAAATCTATAAATTAAGTCTCTTTTTAGTATCCATGACCTATTTCTGCATCAGACAGAACATCTTTATGAGGCTTCAATTAGGTTCTCTAACACTGACAGTTGACTCATTTTTACTACTACCTTTTTTTTTTTTTTTAACTTTTCTGTGTTTCTGTGATCAAACATTGTAGTAAATTCTAAAGTCCTGGATTTCTTCTCAGACCTTAAAGACTTGGCTTTATTCTCACCAGCTGCACTTTGGGGAAGTCAATGAACTTTTATTATGTTGACAGCCTCTTGGCCTGAGCTTTTAATTATTATTTCAGTTAATTCATTCATGTATAAGTAAATTCATACATTTTCATTTGCATGTGTATTATATATCCATAAACTAATTCCTTTCAAAAGTTTCTAAAGCCCTTTCATGTACCTGATACTATGCTACCTTATGGGAATACATATGATAATAAATGTGGGTTTTGCCCATGGAATGGTTTGCAAGAATATGTGACATTTAATGCATTTGTCATTGTTGACGTCTATCATCTTACTTTGCCAACACCTACCCTGAGTGTTCCCACTTCACCACTCTTTGACTTATTTGGATTTAGAATTCTGTGAGGAAAATAAAATATATGTGTATATCTCCAAATTTTCTAGAGATGGGAAACTCTTCCTCTGGTCTTGAACATCAGAACTTAAGTGTCTCCTCTCATGGAGTTCCTTGTGATTTGCATTTAGTAGTCCCCTGATTTCTCACACCTTCTTTCTTGGAGTGACGGTCATGTCACCAGTTTCTCTAGTTTGGAAACTTTCAGACTTGGACCAAGTTGTATTCTCAGCACCCAAAAATATCAAGCAAGCATATGACCTTATTTGGAACCTCTCATAATTTCATGTAAGTTATCCTAATATATAGCTTCCTATCTATCTGCCTATCTATCTATCATCATCATCATCATCATCATCATCATATCTATCTCTACCTTCTATCACTGATCTCTTCTTTTTTCTGTCTTTCTGGATAATCCCAATGAATAAATATTCCAATTGAATTAGGAAAACTTGTTTCACTTCCCAAAACTTGTTCTGAATCCGAAGCTCTCTTCCAGCCAGCCACTCCCCTCCCCAGACAGCAGACTGTGCCATGCCAGCAACTCTTACACTACAGGAATCTGAGAATTACTAACATTGTAACATTCTCTTACATTCATACTCCATTCATACTGATGGTGTCCTCTACACAAGAAAGCGTGTTTCTTTCTCTCAATTAAGTCAAAGGTAACAGGTAGTCAAAGATTGTAAGTTTCTGAGTAGTTTGATCTTATCTAGTTTTGCTTCAAAGCCAAAAGTGAATTCTCCTGGTTAAGGAGGAATATGAAACAATTCAGTGAGTCTCTGAAATTTCCACCTAAAGAGCCTGTAAGAAAAACTTAATATTCTCCATTGTTCTGTGGAGAGATGCAATGGAGAAATGCCAAACTTCAATTTTCATAATTAGAATGAACAACATAATAAGGGGATTAAACAGGGAAATGGTTCTGTAATCCATGGCTGGATGGTGAGTGTTTTTTTTGCTAGAGTCACTTGCTGCCTGGATTTTTCTAAGTGCAGTTCTCCATTTGTTACAATAGATGCTTGTACCATACTCATGGTTTGCAACAGCTAATCCATCCATTCACAGACTAGAAACACAGACAATCCCTGAATTACATTGGTTTAACTTATCCATTTTTGAATTTAGGATAGTATGAAATCTCTACACACTCTAAAGTGTACTTTCAATTTTAATTTTTTACAATGTTAATGGCATTTTTGCCTAACTATAGGCTAAGGTCAATGTTCTGAGCATTGATAAAGTGGACTTGAATAAGCTATGATGTTTGCTCAGTGCAGTATATTAAGTGCATTTTAGACTTTATATCTTTTCAGTCTGCAGTGGTTTATCAGAGAACACTAAGCTAGAAGGAAGTACAGCCAGTACTGTGTTTACAGTATGAAAAATTCTGAGCAAATGACTCACAGCAAATACTATAACATGCATTATATAGAATGTGTGAGGATAGACATACACATTATAGGTATTATAGTATATATGACAAAATAATATGTGACTAAGTGACTCAACATAATAATTAAATAAAATTTAAAGCAAACTATGGAGACATCAATTTATAGAGATCTCAATATATTATTTCCAACATATTATTTAAAATATTGATTTTTTGTAAGAAAACTATAAGATTCATAAAAAACCTAGAAGGTATAACATATTCACAGGAAATAAATTGGACAACAAAAAGTGCCTCTGACAAGAGCCAGACATTGAACTTCAAAAAACAAGCATTTCCCAAAACATGAAAAGCTTCGAGGATCATTGCAGACTCTGCAGCTATGCAACAAAGAGAAAACACAATGAGGACAGATGAATGCAGCTTTACACAAATGTAGAATTACATTTAGCACAGGAACATATGCATGCCAGGAACGCCAGGGGAGGGGGAGGGAGAGGAACAGAAAGTCAAGAATTTACCCTGGAAAACTTATATATGTATATATATATACATATATACATATATATATATATATATATATATATATATATATATATATATATATATACACATATACTTCAAAACCAAGACACAGCACAGAAAAACTATTGGAGGATAAAGACGAAGAGATGATTTTAAAAATAGGGCAAAGGTAGCCCACACTGGCCTGGAACTCATGGCAATCCCCCTGCTTCAGCCTCTCAAGTGCTGAGATTACAGGACTATGCTACCATGCCTAGTTTTCTCATGACTGTTTTCTTCTGAAAATTGTCTTGTCTTTTTTATTCATGGTTTTGTTTCTCCCACTTGATATTTCTTTGATAGAATTCAAAGTTCTTGAGAGAATATTGAGATGGTAGTGTAAGGCACGTAGGATGGTATAACATCATTTTATGCATCAGTGTAGTATTGTAATAAATCTATGCATTTATTTAATGAATATTAGTATTCTGCTACACGGTGCTCTCCAGCAACACCACTTAGGTTTTCTCTGCTTTCACCCAATTTGCTCAGTTTTTATTTAGGGCACCTGTTGGGCCTGGCTCTCCTCTCAGGACTAACTGCCTTTCTCCTATGTTGCAACCACCCCTTAGCTGACTCACTACCATCTATCAAGTTTTTGCTAAAAATATTCTGATCTAAGAGGACTTTTCTTAACTCCTTTTGTCTCAGCTTTTAAAAAAGTTTTCTTTGTAGCCATTTTTAGTAACAGAAGTTGTATGTAGTGTTTATTTGGTAAGATTTTCTTTTTTTCTTAACCTATGTTGGCACAGTCTTTGCCTTCTTTTTTTATATTGAAGTTTTAAGAACTGGATGCCAATGGGAACCTGATTAACACTCAGAATTATGAGTGAAATTTTTCACTTATATAAATCATTCAAGTATCTTTCTTTAAGTATATTTAGTTGGTATTTTCCAGGTGTGTGAATGGATATATTTTATTATTTTTTGTGAGCACCTAAAATTTCTAGCTGAGCTGAAAAGATCAATGTTTCATGTGAATATGATCAATAAATTAGGCATCTGTAGAATATGTTTGTTTTAACATGTATGTTTATGTGTGAATGTACCTCTTACAAAATCTCTTTGGTTGCAAGGTGTATCTTTATAAGTCTCTGTTCTGCAGTGTGTTGGCTTTGCCAGCTAACTGACAATGGGATGCTTCAATAAACTTTCCAAATTCCAACTCCTTCCATTTTTATCTCTGTTGCAAAGAGTACTGTGAAGACAAAGAAGAAATGATGAATATATTTATCATAGCCCAAACTCTCTGTGTGTGCGTGCGTGCGCATGTGTGTGTGTGTGTGTGTGTGTGTGTGTGAATCCACCTACACCCATGGGTGGAGGATGTAACCCGGGTTTTCAGGGCTAATTTAAATTTGATTCATTCAAAGGAGACCAATAAGACAGGAGTTCCTGGAAATAAGGCACTTAATAATTAAAAGGTAAATAACACATATACACATATCTATATGGTTGATTGGATTCTAGTATGTAGATGACTTTCTTACCTGTTGCTTTGTATTTGGGAGATATGGCCTCTTCTTCAAATGTTCCAGCTAGAAGATAATGATTATAAATATGAAACTATAGGAACTTGTGCTTCTGTTTCACAAAAGGCCATATTTCTCCCAAGCCTAGCATATGCATACCAATGACTTGCTTAATTTGAATTGGATTGAATTAGACATGGAGAAGTTACAGCATAATTTAGAGACAAGTGTTGGTCTTTCAGAATAGAAATGTGGCCAAATTCTGATTTACTTGCCATGCGGCAGATATCTATGTTATATATTGGTTTAAATCATAGAAAACCACACCAGGACTCATTATTACCAAGCCTTGTGTTAATTGCTTTGACAGTGGAGTGCACTACCTTAAATGTAGGCATGGGAAATTATTTTAGGCCCTTTTTTATTTTAAAAACACAACTTTTCTTGAGACCTGTCTATATTTAAAATGTTTAATAATGACTGAATTGGCTCACAATCATTTTAAATAAATAGAAGTATGTAGGTTAAATAAATGATATATATTGTGAAATAGAAAACACTCAAAGTGAAATAGGGTAAATAATGAGATTATAACAAAAAACGAAAGGAAACAAATTTTATGTATATGGGGGGTGGTAGGGTGGGTAGGGCTATGGGAAAAATGAGAATTAAGTTGTGTCATATTCTGGTACAAATTCTCATTGTGGAGTGAAATCATGATATGTATATGTAATGTACCAATAAAGATTTCAATTAAAAAAAGACAACATCTCCAATGATGTCACAGATTGTGGAAGTCTTGCAGTGTTTCTCGTAGCAGAGTCAGCTGTTTCCACACTGTTCCTTGCTTCACAGTCTACCTAGGAAAGAAAAATATCTTAAAATGGTACATGCTCAGCCACAGTTTTAACCACGACCACAGATAATTCAGCTGTGCACTACAGTTTGAAAATTGCCACACTGAAATGAGGGGATAAAATGATCTTCTTTTTGAAGTTATTTTCTCTAGTTCATGGACTCTCAGCCTGAGACGTGTTTTATTAAGAAGTTACTAAATAAAAGCTCTGAGACAATTTTCATTGAATTTTTCAAAAATTAAAAAAAAATGGGAGATGACAGAGAAATATATGGAACTCTAATACATCTTACTTGAATGTGATAATAAATAATCATATATGAAAAAATATGTATCACTTTATAATTCACTATTTATGTGCCACGGGCCGGGGATATAGCTCAGTGGTTCCGGCGCCTGTCTTCCAAGCGCAAGCACCTGGGTTCGATCCCTGGTAACCACATAACAATACTGGGTGTGGAGACTCACCCCAGCAGCAGCCAGTACCACATACCACAGTGCCGGGCGTGTTGGCTCACGCCTGTAATCCCAGCACTCGGGAGGCAGAGGCAGGAGGATTGCTGTGATGTGAGTCTGAGGCTGAGCTCAGGGCCAGCCTGAACCACAAAGAGAGACCCTGTCTCAAAAAAAAAAAAAAAACCTTAAAAAAATATTTATGTGCCACATATTTTTATAGATATTGGGATCATATGATATAAATATAAATGAAAATTTGAAATAGATTATTGATTTTTCATAATAAATTGAGTGTAGGTAATTTTAAGACTGCATTATAATCACACTATTGTGATTTTATTCAGATATACTTTGGCTAAGTTAAATGAACTAAGGTAAATGTTATACTTTGTTCTATATTCTTAAGAAATTTTAAAAATTATCTATATATCTTGGCAAATTTATATATTATAAATGTTTTTATTTTATACTTTAACAATGTCACATCAAATATTTCTTTTTTTTTTTTTTTTTTTTTTTTAGGTTTTTTTGAGACAGGGTCTTGCTTTGTGGTTCAGGCTGGCCCTGAGCTCAGCCTCAAACTCACATCACAATCCTCCTGCCTCTGCCTCCAGAGTGCTGGGATTACAGGCGTGAGCCACCACGCCCGGCACTGTGGTATGTGGTACTGGTTGCCACTGGGTGTGGGTCTCCACACCCAGCATTGTTATGTGGTTACCGGGGAATCGAACCCGGGTCCTTGCGCTTGCGAGACAGGCGCCGGAACCACTGAGCTAACTCCCCAGCCCACAAATAATATTTCTTGATTTCTAGGGTTTGGAGTCAGACAGGCCCTTACAATTCCTTGGTTCATCAATGGCTATAGCACCAACTCTCTGCCTACAGCCCTGGCATCCCCCAAACTGGTATATCAACTTTGGATTGTGTGTAAATTATTTTATACTATTTAGGTCTCTTATTTTATAAAATCCTTAATAGGCCCTACTGCACTCCCTATCACTGTTACCTCATTTTCAACCATTTACCTTACAAAAGAGACATAAATATTAAAACAGACACATCAAACCTGCAGCAAAATATGTTAGGTAAAACTCTTGAAGACATTGGCTTAGGGAAAGACTTTCTGAACAAAACTTCTATATCACAAGTATTGCCAGAAGAAATCAACAAATGGAATCTCATTCTATCAAAAAGCTTCTGCACAGCAAAGGAAACCACCAACAAAGCGTAAAGACAACCAATAATATGGTAAAGAATCTTTACCAGCTGTTTCTCAGACAAAGGGCTATGATCTAGAATATATAAAAAGCTTTAAAAAAATCATCCCATCCAAATTTAAAGACCCAATGTGCAAAAACGGGCATCCGAAATGAACAGATACTTTTCAGAGGAAGAAGTAAGAGCAGCTAAGAAGTATAAGAAGAAATGTTCCACATCACTGGTTATTCAAGAGATGCGGGTGAAAACAATACTGAGATTTCATCCTCTCCACAAAGAATGGCTGCTACTTCAGAATTAGCCAGCAACAAATGTTGACGAGGCTTCAGAGAAAAAAGAGCCCTTTTCCACTGTTGGCGGAAGTGTAGACTAATATAACCTCTGTGGATATTTCTCATACAACCTGTGTGGAGATTTCTCATAAAGCTAGGATTGGAGGTCCCATTTAACCTGGCCATCACTCTGCTAGGTATATACAGAAAAAGAATTTAAAAAGTCATTTCACAGCGACATATGTGCACTCATGTTCACAGCAGCTCAGTGTGTGAATGCTAAATCTTGGAAAAAACCCAAATGTCCATGAATTAGAGACTGGATAAAGAAGATGGAATTCTTGTATAGAATGAAGTATTACTTTATCATTAAAAATGATAGGATCAAGTCATTCATACCCAAATGGACGTACCTGGAGGACATCCTCATAAATGAAATAAACAAGTCACAGATGTGTAAATAGCATATCTTTTCTCTGGTATGAGAAAATGAAGATGTAAATGAGTTTTAGTATATAGCTGATATTGTGAAATAGAAAACATTTAAAAGGAAAGAGGGCATAAGGGTGAATAGTGAGGGGAAAAAGAGTGAGATAGTAATCAAATAAGGAAACAAAGCTTATGTATGTAGGAGGTGGGGAGGTTGCAGGGTGGGTGGAAGAAGGGAAAAAATGAGAAGCAAGTTGTGTCATGTTCTGGTACAAACTCTAAATGTTGGATGCAATAATGATGTGTATTCATAATATACCAATGAAGATTTGAATTTAAAGAAAAGTCTAGTAAAAGTATGATTTTTATTAGGGAAGAAGATGGTATGAATTATTTAGTGAAGAATTTCATATCCTGCTTGTTATATCTCTAAAATCCTTTTTATTTAAAAAATCTTAGCTAAATTACTCTGCTTTTTAAATATTTTATTTTTAAGTTGAGCTCAGTTTCGTCCAAAGTCATATCACCTATTCAGAATGGCTTTCTCAGTGAGTCCCTACTTTCATATAATTAATGCCTAACACACTGGCTTTTGCCTAAGCTTTCCTTCATCTGACAGTTTGGTGCACATATTTCATTTTGCTTATCCAAAATGTTAGAAAAACAGAAGCTTATAATCTCTATAACAAGCAAAGTGGTGTTTAATGAATGGTTGTGAAAAATATTAAATGAACATTTGAT
The DNA here is from genome assembly GCA_004026965.1 of Petromus typicus. NCBI lineage: Eukaryota > Metazoa > Chordata > Mammalia > Rodentia > Petromuridae > Petromus > Petromus typicus. The sequence continues at coordinate 50,795 of PVIR01006766.1, forward strand.
GCATTTACAAATACATAACATATTCATTGGCCAAGGTGCCTTAAAGTGTGCTAGAAAAAAAAGCAAAATTAGGATTTTGCAAATTTATAAAAAGGCCTTACTGAACTTTTGTTCAATATTTATTAAAAGAGCGTCTTGTCACTCAGACTATTGACAACTGCACTCATTGGGAGGAGTTCTGGTAAAGATAGTTTGACCCACCATATATGTCTCTGCATATGATTAAATACCCATCAGTTCTTTCTTTAGATGACCACCTGGCTAGTCTGTCTTCTAATTTAGCTTTAACACTACAATGGTTGAATCAGGATAAAGTGAGATGATAATTTTAACTAAATCTGTCAAATGGAAAGTAGTTTTTAGCTACCAGTATAGTTAGTAATGATCAGTTTCACAAGAAGGTTTGAAAATTGTTTCAAAGAGTATCAGAAGTCATGAAGAAGAAGACTATGGCCAAGTAAAGCTAGTCATTTTATGGCTTTAAGAAGAAACTTAAAGATATGGTTTTCAGAGAGCTCTAATGGATTTTCTGAAAAACCCTTCACTGCCTGCCTACTTTTATTGGTCTTGCCCCAGGTATTATTGCTGCTATACCCAAAGCATTATAAAATAACTTGTTGATTTTTTTTTTTGTGGAAAAATGTTTTCAGTAAATAGTAAATTACCTCCCAGATACCAAAGACATAAAATAAATCCATTGATTTATGGAGAACCGCAGAATTTAAAGTGCATATTTTGCTATCAGTACATATTTATTGAAAACACAGATTAAATGCCTACACATACCTATCACATTATGAAGTGATAAATAAAGTGGAATGCACTGATCTTTCTGTTAAGTTTATAGTTTAGAGGGGTGACAGGTAAAATTTTCAAAGGTCCTTTCACAGTATTGCAAGTGATTTTATATTATCTGGTAGAGAGACCTAGAAGAACATGTGAGAGAGGACCTAGGAGGACTGTGGGAAGGACACAGCTCCCTTCAGTACCTCTTAAAATGTTAGTGACAAAAACATGTTATTGAATTTGCTGTTCTTTGATATATTCCTGGGATCAATATTAACATCATAAATTTTAAGTTTTTTCTTGTAAAAGTAAAATTTAGAGAATAAAATAAGAATTGAGAGGCTTCGTATGAAGTTCCAGGTTCTGGGGTGGATTAGATGAGAAGGAGGATCTCTTTGCCTCTTGAGCACACATGTTCCCTAGGAGGAACTGTGGCATCAAAAATTGAAGAAGACCAAAGAAAGTCCAAAGACAAGGGAATGTAGTCCTGTTTTTTTCTTTGTTTTTCAAAGTATCTTACACTTATCTCTTTATTATAGTGAAGTCTCATCAAATTTCACTTATAGATGCATTTGTGTGCATGACTCGTGATAAAACAAATAAATTGCAAGAGTGCTGATGAAAAGTAAGTGAACTTTTATTGCTATAACGTTTTCAACTTTACATTTCTATGTATAAATTCCTTAGATTTACCTACTTCTTAGACTTTATCCCAATCTTATGATCTATAAAAAATAAAAGTCAATAAATTTCACTTCCTGTTAAAACAACAACAACAACAACAACAACATCAATTTATCTGTGAAGAACCCAGGAAAACGAAAAGGTGAACTGAATACTGGAAAATTTTGCACAGCAAATCCCTGACAGCACAAACAGTATCTCAAAAACATAACGGATTCTGGAAGTATAATATAATTAGAAAAAATATAATTAGAAAAAAAGTGCAAAATCAAAGTAGAGAGCTATTAGGCATTTTACCTAAGATAATGTATAAGTAGCAAACCAGAATATAAAAGCATATTTGACAATGTTTGCCAGTCCCAGAGGCAAACATTGCTGCAAGAAAAAGTGTTACTGAGGAAGTGGGAAATTTGATCACTCTTAGATTATCAGTGGAATAAACATAGGTATGACCTTTGGGCAGTTTCCTGTATGTTTATTAAGCATGCCATTGACATATCATTTATCAATGGCACTTTTGTACATTTATTCCTGAAAACTGAAATATATTTTCACAACGCAACTGTACATGAATGTTTATATTGGATTTACTTACCAGACAATAAGCTGGAACCAAGCAAGATGGCTTCTAGCAAATAAATGATTCAAAAAAGTGTCATATGTCTTTGTCATGGGATTATCTCTCAAGAGAAAGGAGTGAATTATACATAAACAAATGTAATTATCCAAGGAACAATTCTAAATATGCTACGCCAGTTCATAGAGGTTGCACACAGTATTTTTCTAGTACATAAAAAGACACAGTTAAAAAGATGCAGTTTTAGAAATTGTGAACAAATTAGTTGTCAATAGTAGTTGTTAGTTTTGGGAGAGGGTGGGAAAGTGGAAGAGAAGAAATCCTGATAATATGTGACAGGATCAATATTTATGGTTATACATGTATCTAGATCTTAACTGCAGCCATGGCATATGAACATACACCTACATGATAAAATCATTTAGAACTAAGTACTTTTTTCTCTGTCACTCACACACATACATGTATATGTGAAATTAAATTGGAGAAAATATGAATCAAAAGAATGGACTTTCTCAATGTAAGCCTCATGGTTATTTACTGCATTGTATTTCTAGCAGATGTTACCAGAGTTAAGTAGTATTTCTCTATATTATATCTTTGAATTTCATATTGGCCTATAGTTGTTTAAAAATAGTTTAATATTTAATAATCATTCTCGTGAATTTTCTTTCTGTCAGCTTCTCTTTAGGAATTATGATTCATTTTAGGTCATATACTTTCTCACTGTACTTCCTTCATCATTGGTGAAAGTCTAAGAGCAAATCCAGAGGCTGCCTGGATGGATGGATAAGCCACATCCCAGGTGTGCATTTCTCATATCTTACTAGCTTTTCTTTGATCACGTTAAGAAATTACGATAGTTAATTATGTCAATCCACCCCTTTCGATTACTACTATTCTATGGTTAATATTAATTGATTGAGTGTAGCAGATGTATTTTGGCTTATGTACTGAATAAGACAAAAATAAGGAATTAAAAGTAGAAAAAGATGAAGACAATAAGCAGCATTGTTGAGACCCTGGGTGAGAAAAAGGAATAAAAATGTCACTAGCTTAGCCAGGTAAGATATACTAGTGATCGATAGCAAGAAACATTAATACACTCAGAATCTAGGCAAAAAAAATGGAAAAAGAGTAAATGTTTTCAAACAAAATTTTGAAGTATATATATCAAAGAGCACCCTCTTAAATATTCACAAAATGAAACTAAATTTCAGATTAAGAAATGGAATCTTGGTCTCCATGGTCTCTCCAAGTCATGCTTCTACACTTTCAACCTCTTTGTAAAAAGGCAGTTACATTGAGATTTCTAGTATATAAGATAATTTTCAATCTTTATATTAACAAAATCACGTGACATTTTTTCCTTTGTGCTTTTAAATCAACATTTCGTGATCAATATAGTATTTTCAATGTTTCATGTTTTGCATATGATTTATCTTCATGTAGATTACAGTACTCTCATGGTCAAGTGTATCATAGAATACTCTTAGATTCTGTTCTTTGTGGTCATTGTTTGAAGGCTGTTAGGTATAATTTAGCTGTGACTGTTTCTGTATAAGTCCTTTGATGCTGTATGTATATAGCATAAGTAAACAGATAACTAAGCACGGAATTGGCATCATAAAAGTATTTCAAAAGCCAAGCTTCAGCAAATGCTGTGGAAAAGTCACCCCAGCAGTTATACCAGGTCACACATTCACCAGAGGTGTATGAAATTTCCTCTTTTCCACACCCTTATAAAAACAGTATTGTCAGTCTTGATGATTTTTAATCTTTCAGAAAGGTGCCTGGTGAACTCTCACTGGGCTTTTTAATTTGATTTATCAGTGATTAATGAAAGTGAATTCATTTCATGCACTTATACATAATCCAGATATATTTTCCTGTGAAATGCCTATTAGTCTATTTTACCCATTTTACAATAAACTTTTAAATTTTATGGCCATTTTAGAAGTATATAAAAAGGAAATTAATACTTAGTGTTCTTATTTATTGGCATTTTATGTTAGAATGTTAGTTACGTTTGTCAAAATTAATAAAGCCATATTTATGTTATTATTAACTATAGTCACTATGTCACCAGTTATACTTAAAAGTCCAAATGCTCTGACTTTGTGTCTAATGTCCTCCTGATCTTCTAGACCTCCCCAGAATTCCATCTTACCTTTAACTGTCATATTTCTTTTTGTTCTTCCTGACTATCTCATAGGTCTTTAGAGAATTTAAATTTGGTCTAGCAAACATGGGAAATGGCTAGCAGTACTGAGAACTACACAGGACACATGCTTTGTACTGAAGTGCTTAGTGTCAGTTAGGTCATATTCTGATTTAAACTAGAAGTATTGATTTTATTCAGATTTGTGAAGGCTGGTAGGTTAGAAGGAAAAACACACTATGATGCATTTTGAAAATACAAATGATAATGTTTTTAAAACATTAGTTTAAAACATTAGTTTAAAAAAATAGTTTAACTGTGAATTACAGGTATGACGAAACTAGAAAATGTAGTTGAGTAAGGGTCAAATACCTGTGAGAGAATCCCTCTAAGTGAAAGTCCTGGAAAAAGTGAAAATAGGGTGGGGGAGACATGCAGGAGAAGAGAAGGGGGAAAATCAAAAAGAACATTTCTGAATTTCCCAACAGACATTTCTGACATTATCTGATCCACAAAGGAGGCAAAGACAAGTGAGCAGATGTGAAAATATAACTGATATGGGATAAAATGTTATAAAGTTGCATGTCAGGTAAGTACAAGTTTTGGAACTGAGAAAAATTATACTAGTTTACAGGAAAAATCTCAGTTCAAATTTATGCAGAGAGGCATGAATGATGAGTCTGTGTTTCAAAGACTTAGAAGTTCTATTGTTGTGATATAGTAGCTAAAAATAATTAGAGGATTTAAAAATATGTTCCTCCTTTTCTTCCTCAATCCGTCTCTCAAAGAATACAAAAAAGGAGAAACAAGACAGAATAAAACAAACTGATCTGTACAGAGGCGGAACAGGAAATTCAAGACACCACTGTCTTCCCCAGAAGGTATTAATGGAAGGATAATGAGTAGCTGACACGAGACGGAAATATTTAATGGGGATGTGGCCCCATTACAATATCCATCCTGCCTCTTAGGACAGCTGTAAGGTTGATATGAAGATAGATGAAGGGACTTACAATTTCTTCAGTGTAGTGGTTCGTAGTGATAAGGAGAGAAATATTGACAGCATTTATACACTGCTGCTAAGTATATGTGGGGTACATTGGGCTTTATTAGGCAGAAATTTTCATAATTAAAATTACCAAATGATATAATTGAGATTGAGGTTGGGTAAAGGAGGAAGAGGGTGGTGGGAGGGGAGAATGGCTGGGGGAGTTTCTTGGTGGGGGGGAGAGAAAGATGGACAGAAGGAGAGGAACTATTAAAGGGATATATTCCATGAGTTTATTAGAATTCCTTCTTTTGTGAAAGAATGATTGATGTAATAATCTCTTACTTTGTGTCATTTTGAAAGAGAGTTATAAAAACACAATTATAAAAAGTTATAAGTACAGGCAAGGTATGATTCTGTAAATAATGTAATCTGCTTTCATTTTTAATGATGGCCATTCAATATATTCCCAAAAGATGAAATTTGAAGAAACCATGTAACTAAACAGCAGATTAAAACATTACCTGATGAAGGAGAAAGTAATAAAAGCCATGATTTTAAACAAAATTTGAGTCAGAGTTTTAGAATGAACAGATGCAGCACAGTTGCAAACACAATAATGACTCTCGTGTTACCAAGAACAATGGCAGGAACTTACTGCCAGCCCTCTCATCCTCACAAACACAAGTCATTTCAAGTAATTATCATCAATTTGCTCTTCTAGGTTAATTATTCATTGTTACTTTTATCATTAAAAAATAAAGCATTGTAGAATCAGTTCAGCCATTTTTTCCTTCTGTTGATTAAATAAAAGAAAAATATTTTTAAACTATGAGTCTGAGACCATTCAGATAAACTCAAATGTGCAAATGTGCTTAAATTAATTAGAGGGAGAAAAGGAAATTTTTCATGCAAATTCAAAACAACTTTTATAAATGCCCTTGCCTTTGAGGAGTGAGAATATAATTTCCTCCTTAAGTGTGACCTGAGTATTGTGGCTTAATTCCAGAGTATCATAAAGAAAAGGGAGGAAGAGCAGTTTTGTTAGAAGCAACTGTGATGTAGACTACTTCATGTGGTCAATGTTAATATCAATGGTGTATGGAATTGTAGTCTGGTGGGATGAAAACAGTGTCTCATTCTGTATTTTCTTCAAACACAGAACACCTTTTGAATAACTGCACAAATATCATATACCTTGCTGTAAAGGAGCATTCCATAAAAGGCTGAAAAGAAATAAAAAGCTATAAGTCGTATGAGAAAAATTGAGAAAATTTGGCGGCAATTGGAAAACATATTTCAGAGGAAAGTGACATCAGTTATGTTCAGTGCAGCAGATAGATGAAGGAAAGGGTGACTGGATTTCAAAGCTTAAATTAAACAAGAGGGCACTAGTGATTTTGGAAGGAATACTCCAAAAGCTGCATAATCAATGGATTATTCATTCTAGTAGATTTGAATGACTGTGGAAGTGGTGGCTGAAAAGGAAATAAACCTCAAAGATGGAAGACAAAGAGAAAGTAGTTTTATTATTTATGTCTTTTTATGAAATTTCAATGCATATTTTGTGCAGAAAATCTGAATCTTCAAATTCTTGTGGATGAAATGCAGAGATTATAATATCTTCCTTTAATATGTTTTAGATAGTGGAAATTGAACATACTATGACAAAAACTCAAAGGTGAATTCACTTCACACACTAAATGTAGTTAACTCTCTATATTCAAGCAATCTACATTTCTTTGCCTCATCTCTCTTCCAAATCCCAGTAGTTTTTATTAGTTGTGCTACATACTTATGTGTCACCCATGGAAAACTCATAGATATGTGGCTGCTCATGGATTAGAAGCTGATTTATTAAAGAATTTGGTTTGATTCTCATTTCCTCCCAACCCCCAATGAGGGCAGTGAAGCTTTAGAACTATGTCATAAATTTACGTGTTTTGTACACAAGGAGGCTTGTAATTTTCAATTTTCAAAGCCAATTATTTTACATTGAGCATATTCAATTTGTGGTTAGTTTCAAATTTCTTTGTTGAGTTTCCTAGTTTTCATCACAGGTCACATGATTTAATCTACTACAGTGTACAACTCAGGGAAGGTTAGCTCATTGTTGTTAACAGTTTCAAAAATCAATTAGAGCAACAAGCTACAGAAGTGAGTAGTATCCAACTCTTCAAATTTTGACAAAATCCTGGAGATAACTGAAGAAAAGGATTTTGATGTCCTATGCAGGCAAAGTGAAAAATTTGCATCAAAAATAGAAATACAACTTGAGAAATTAATGAGAATGGAAAGTCGGATGCTATGCATTTGTCAATGATTTATTCAGTCATTAATTCAGCCAATCAGTTATTGGTCATTCCTGATCATGACGTCTGTTTAGAGTTCAAGTTAAAAGAACATGAAAAGACACCATTTCCCTGTTCTGTTGCTTATTTTATTTTGTTCTGTGTTCTTAGCATTTTTATACTTTATGTATTTTGAATTTATTTTGATAGATTTTAATTTTAAAACCATCTTAGGGTTGTACAAAAATTAAGTAGAAAATGAGTCCATTGAGCCTTACATTAGTGTATTTCTTACAAGTACAAACACTATTTATACATTATCATAATCAAACCATATGGTTTACTCAGATTCTTTTAATTTTTATCTATAATTTGGTGGTTGCTTCTGATCTCCATAACCCTAACCATTAGTGTAGTGAAGGAAACCACCCTGAGCAAAGCTACAAATTCATAAATTAGCTGTTCATATTAAAAGGCTGAGTTTCCCCTGAACCCTCATGGCTGCCCTGAAGAGCCAGGAGTGGTTTGTGGGAAAGGAACTGCTCCCTACACCTCTGGTCATAGCAGAGGTCTCAGTGACCCAAGACCACTGTGATGTCTTGGATGTCAAGACAACAGTGCAGCTAAGGGCAGTGTGACTCATACGGAAAATTCCTATGGAGGCAAAAATTAATCTGTGGGAAGAAGCAAATTTCTGATTAATCTATGAGCTGTTTTTATTGCTAGGATGCCTCCCTCCTTGTTGCTAGAAACTTGTTCATGACTGTGCTCTCTATCTCACTGTTTCCTGCACCACCCTTTTGTTCTTTATAGAAGCTGCACTTTCAATAAACAGTGACAACTTAAATGAGAATTAAGTTGTGTCATGTACTGGCACAAATTCTCAATGTTGAGTGTGATCATGATTCGTACAGAGAATGTATCAATAAAATCAATTAAAAAATAAGTAAGGCAAACTTCAGGAAGTGATGTTTTAGACAGGTAAGAGCTTTGACCATCCTAGGCCCCCCGTTTATGCATTTAGATTATGTCCTAACTTTTGAAATCCCATAGTCTTGGTGAGGCGTTTGGGGTCTGCATAGCTTCCAGTAGAGCTGTGAATTCAGGGATACTGTGAGGTAGCCTTTTTCTTTTCCTTTTGCATTCAATTACTTGTTGATCATTCCATCACTCTTACGCTTTGAAAGATCATCCTCAAAGATAGTCATTTTTAAATTTGCATCAAAAACTTAGCCAATCCCCCTGAATTTTTCCTGTATACATTTAGTGACTCAATAATTCTACTTGGCTGTCCAATTTGTTTAAAATTGATACTCAGTTGTCTAAAACTGTGCTTCAAATATCTCTACCCCACTCAAAATCAAAAACTTTCTTCTCCTGGGAAATGATATTCCATTCTTTAACTGCTCAATCCCAAAATTTCAAGTCATCCTTAATATCTTCATTATCAATCTTATGTCACAAAGTAAATGTGCTAGCAAGTCCTACTGTCACCGCAAAAATATATCCAGAATATTCCAGTGTTTCACCCCCTTGCTTTAAGCATCACTCTCTCTCACCTAGATTCTTAACATATCCTCTAAGTAGATTTGAGCTTGTATTTTTTTCCCTTAGAAGTTATCTCTGGGGAGCACTAGATGATACTTTAAAAAGGGTAAGTTACAGACCTGCTAAATATGGCTATGCAGTTTGTCCACTGTTAAGTTATAGAGAAGATCATTTACATACCACTCATTGTGGAACCTAAAATTCAAAAAAACAATGTTATGACATATGGCTATAATACTGTCTTGAGATACCAATGTTTTTATAACCTAATACACAATAATTGCATCTATCCAAAGGGTACTGTGTGATATTGTAATGTATGTATACAATCTGCTATGATCCAATTTGCATAAGTAGGATATTATTGTCTCAAACTTTAATCATTTCTTTGTGTTTAAAATATTCTAAATTATCTTTTCTATTTTGACATATGCAATAATTAATATTCACCATGTCTAAATAGAATGCTGAAACTTAATTCTCCTAGCTGTATATTTTCACCTGTTAACCAATCCATCTCTGTGTCTCCTTCATGTGTAGTAATTATTATTTTACTCTTCGTGTTTATGAAATCTACTTTTTTAGGTTGCACATGGGTGTGAGGGGACTGACACCTGTCACTCTGTGTGTAAGCTTATTTCGCTTAACACAATATCTACCAAGGTTACAACTTCATTCACATGACAAGATTTCTTTCTCCTGCTTGGTGTTTTTTTCCATGGTTGATAACATCTCATTTTGCTCTTAAATACTACATTTTAATTATCTGCTCATCCATCCCAGGGACATCTAGGACAGTGATGGTGAAACTTGAACAAGTGACCACACTGTACCCCAAACCCGCTTATTTATTGCAAAGTTCCTACACTACAACTAAGCCTGAATACTGAGGCATTAGTTTAGAAGAAAACAACTGTTATCCCCTGCTCAGCTTCTGGGAGACTTGGCGTGCAGGGCACTGAGAGGGCTTCACATGCCCACTTGCGGTCTAAGGCTAAAATTTAGCACAGGCTTCACCCCGACACAAAAACTTGCAGGCCTGAGTTTCAATTTCCCAAGTCTCAGTTTCTCGTAGTTAACTTCCTCCTTACAGTGAAAGCTGAGGCAACAACCTTTCCCACTACATCAGCCCTCGAAAAGTCAAACTAGCCTATAAATTTAAAAGTATACCCACTTGACCAATAGAGATGGGACACCTAACCAAAAGCCCGCGAAAATGTGTATAAAAGCTATGCAATTTTTCCCTTCAGGGCCATTCCTTCCCTGCATGTAAGGACGTCCCGGCGCCGGTTCCTGAATAAACCTCTTGAGGCTTGCATCCATACCGTGTTGTGTGTTTCCCTGAGGCATGTCTCCCGAGATAGGCCTGTTCAGGTCTAAAAGCGGCACGTGTGCCTCAGGCTCTCCCGTATGACCTAAATTGATTCTACATCTTAACCAGTTTGAACAGCACTGGAGTAAATTTGGGAGGATAGATATGTCTTTAGTGTACTGATTTCTTTTCTTTGGGATATGCACTCAGCAGTGAAATTTCTGGGTTCATGGCAGTTCTATTTTGAGTGTTATCTGTTGTTCAAGGTGCTAGTTTGCATTTCAATTAATGGTCACCCTGGAGCCATAGAAGCCAGCAGTGGCCATTGTCATCTGCTATTCAGCTCATGTCACATGGTGGCCATCCAGTCAGTCAGAATGAAAGTCAAAGTTCCTTTGCCAGGCCAGCTGGGATCTGCATAACCTGCTCCTGCCCTTTATTCAGCTCCTCTTCCTCTTCTTCTAGCTCAGTGCATTTGAAAACTGCATTTACATAAGAATGAAGTCATTTTGTCAAAATATGGGATCGATTCAAGAGGTCTGGGTAGGTTCTTAGTGTCTGCATTTTTCACAGCCTAAAGCTGATGAATGGTCCTGGTCTCTTCATTCCTCTTGGGCTTTTTCAAGCCTAAAAATATTTGCAATTTCCATTGCTTATATCTGGAGTACACTTTCCCTTGACATCCAGAAGACTTACTCTCTCACTTTCTGACATTGTGTATTTTTTTTCAAAGCAATTTTCCCTCTCTTTTAAAATTTGCAGTACTCCTCCACTGGAACAATTTCCTTGGTCTATCACTGTAACATCCACTAGTCTTGCTTGCACTGTACTGCTCCATCTTTTTTTTTTTTTGAGACAGGGTCTCGCTTTGCAATTCAGGCTAGCCCTGAGCTCAGCCTCAAACTCACATCACAGCAATCCTCCTACCTCTGCTTCCCGAGTGCTGGGAATGCAGGTGTGAGCCACCACACCTGGCACTGTGGTATATGGTACTGATTGCTGGTGGGCGTGAGTCTCCATGCCCAGTATTGTATGTGGTTACTGGGCCCTTGCACTTGCAAGACAGGCACCAGAACCACTGAGCTAAATCCCCGGCTCTCGTCCATCATTTTTACCAATGACCTCAAGTAGAATGTTTGTTCAGGATTTTACTTTTATTTTTCAGTACTTTATTCACTGGACATAGTTATAGGCATGTATAGTAATACTAAATTTAAGATTTTAAATGGCTGCTTTCCTCTAATCCTTCGCATATGAAATTTTATGAGATGTGATGCATCTTCTGAAGCCAATTTTCCTGCTCATGTGTTTCCCCATCTATCTTGTTAATGCCCCAATCATGTTTGCCTGCCCCTTCACAAGTACACTATGTGAGAGTCACAGCAGGGGAGGAAGTGAACCACTGAACTCTAGAAATAGTTCTATTTGGATCCTAATAACACCTTTCAGATAGTAGCAGCAGATATTTACAAATTCTGTTTCACATTTTGGGGAGACTCTCTAATTTCCTTCTCCTTACATAATTTTTAAATTTTGAAATAAGAATATCTTCACATAATATATATTGATTCTACATGTAGAATATTAAAAATAGTATAATTAACCTTCTGATGCTTCTAGGCACCTGTTTCTGATCATATCTTCATGATTCTATTTCCAGTGCATCAAGTCAGATAACTATCCCGAATGTTGGATGTTTCTTTCTCATCATTATTGATTTGATATTAGCATATTAAAGCTGCTTAAGCAAGATGTTATTTATTTTGGTTTCTGTTCTGTGGTTTGAATTTTATTTAATGTACCTTCAGTGATTTTCTTTTCTTTTCAATAGCACATTTTTGAGATTCATTTATTTTATCTTTGACCCAGTAACAGAACTGTATGTTAAGCTCACTTACTGCTGGATAATTTTCTATTGTGTATGTGTGTACATGTGTGTGTTTATATGTATATACATACACACACATATATACATGTATATGTATGTGTGTATACATGTACATATATATGTATATGTTCATTGCTGTAATATTTTTCCAGGATTCTTATCCCTTTTATGTCTTCTTAGTCCATACACATTTTATTTGGGATTCACTCTTAATTTTAAAGTGAATTTAGGAGGTATTTTCTTTGTCTTATTTCTGTCAATTTTCCTACAGAGTTACATTTTTTCATTACATAATATAAAATAATTAAAACTTCCATCTTCTTCCTAGGTAAGGTATTTATCTTAGGGTATTTTACATGCCTTCTCATCCCATATTTTAGAGATATAGTATTTATACAACCACAAATCAGGTACTATTATTTTGGAAACATTCATTATTTAGCTATACTTGTTGATCTATTTCCGTCTATTTTAAATTATATTTTTATTTGTTAAATTCAATATTTCATTATTTTATTTTAATATTTTTCACATTTCCTCCATCAGATTTTTCATTCTCTTAAAATATGTGGCAAGTGTGTTTCTGTGTCACAGACCTTTAGAAGTTGGCACTGTAACATCTTCTGATTAAACTAAATATCTTAATTCTTCACTCAATTTCAATAACATTAAGTTCTAGAACTTTTTTAGCCCCTTAAAGATGTCATTTTATGACATTTTAAACTATCATTGCTGCTGAAGAAAAATTAGCCCTAGATTGAATTTGTAATCTGTTGCTTTCTTTTATCTCTAGCTGCTGCAAGATGATGTGTAAATATCGTATCTTTTCTCTGGTATGAGAAAATGAAGATTTAAATTAGCTCTAGTATATAAAGTAGATACTGTGAAATAAAAAACATTTAAACAGAAATGGAGTGTAAGGGTAAGTAAAGAGTGGAAAAATAATGTGATGGTAATAAAAAAGAGGAGAAGCCTATGTATACAGGGAGCAGGAGGTTGCGGGGTGGGTAGGGGAATGGGAAAAAATGAGAATCAAGTCATGCCATATCATATCATATAATGGTACAAATTCTCATTGCTGAAAGTGATTATGATGTATATATGTAATATACCCATAAAGACTTGAATTAAAAAAGATGTCTTTTTCCAAGGCATAGTGTCATAATTTGTATAAATTATGTTCCTTATAGTTAGAGTTCTTAAGTCTAAGAATCAGAGACATAAATTCTAGAAAATTATTGATTGGTTTCTCTTAACTAGTAAAATTGTGGTGATGGGTAAGCTTGGCTGTCTCAACTCCTTCAGCGTGGGAGCTGAGCGG
>PVIR01006767.1:0-64322 GCA_004026965.1 Petromus typicus
AAAAAATGAGATATGTATTTTGAAAAGAAGGATTATTTTCAGGGCAATGTATCTTCTACTACAAAGACATCTTATATGCACACATTGTATCAGAGAACCTGGACCTTGGGTCACTGCAGATGTCTGTTGTAGTCCAAGGAACATGGGCTCAATGGGTGTCAAAGGTAGGTAAGCTGGAGAAGTGGTCAGGACTTAACAATATTTTATATTACAAAGAGTAGAGGTTATTCCCAAGACAGAGAACAACAACCGAATTTTAGCCAGGGAATATCAGTAGAAGCTATATTTCAAGAATATTATCACATGATGTACAGAAAGGCTGAACTTGGCTAAGAGTGGCAGGAAGATGATTAATAATGAAAATAATTAAAATGAAATAACACTGTGGCAACTGGCATGGACATCAGATAATACAATAGATAAAAGAAAAAAAAAATTGAAATTAAAGTGAAGTGTTTCAGATATGTCAATCAGAGGTATATTGTGAAGTAATTCACTGAGATAAATTCAAAAAGAAGAGTAGGTTTCATTTGCCAAGTTTAAATTTGAGGAGTAACTACATATTAATTCCTAATTTTAGTAAACAGCAGATACATAGAGTCACAGGCTTGCAAGTCATTAGCATATAAGTGAGAATTGCTTACATAAATGGCACTTAAATATGTAGCATACAGAGAAGATAAAACCAAGAGGAGAAGTGACAGTATATCATATTACCAACTAAAAAAACTACAGATGGATAAATATCTGTCTGAGAGGTGAAAAAAGACAGAATGAGTTGTATGCCACAAACTAAATTAGAAAGAGATTGTAAAAGGGTTGGTTGCTTTCAGCAGTATCTGCAGATGAATCAGGTAGAATAAAGACAGGGCATTCCTTATGTAATAAAACCCAGTGGTCATTGGAAGCTGCATAAGAAAAGTTCTAGAGAATTTTTAGAAGAGAAAAAAAAATCACAGTAGGTGTATATGATATAAACAAGTGATTACAATGTACAAAGTTTCTGAGAAAATTTTCTATAAAAAGGCGGTGATACAAAATCATATACAGGTAAGGCTGAACAATTTGCAGCTTGCTGTTATAATTATAGAAAATAAGGCTATAAAAACATTTTACTGACATAGAAAAGAGTGGGGGAAAAGAATAGGTTCTTTAATAAGTAAAGTGATTTTTTTCTTACAAAGTGTTAGAGACACTTTCTGATGAGACAGGCGGGTGGTCAAGTGTGATACCCAGGAATGTCTTGTTTGGGCTTGCTCATGGGAATGCAAGAAAAATTGCTACTGTAAAAGGTTAATGTCAAAAATATATTAGTTAAATGTAATACATTGGAGACTAAGCTTAAAAAATAGAGGTTGGAAGCACCAAGAAATGATGGCCTGGGAAGATTTGTATGAATTGATACCACAGATAAATATGAATGAATTTCAGGACTGTGTGCTGTTAAATAAGGAAATAAGGTGTCTGGTGGGATTGAAGCAGTAGGAATCACTTTATAAGGATGTCAGGCCCAAGAAGACAGCACGTATATGTATTAGGGCAAAATTTGGGAGCTGTATGCAAAATACTCAAGGAATGTAAAGAAATGACAGCAAATTACAGTCAAACTGAAATGCTGGAGGTTAAGTTTTTTACAAGTGAGAGCTCAGGAAGATGAGTGGGTGTGGAAGCCAAGAAATATGATCCTCAAGCAGGAGATTCATCAAGTCACATCAAAGATGAAAGGTGGAGACCAGGCATTGGGACAGCATCTCCACAGAGAAGTCAAGGCTTATTTGTCTGTTCAAAAACATGGAGAACCTGGTGGTCAGAACCTTAGTGTGTACTGAGGGCCGGCATGAAGGCCACTGAAGAAGACTTGGATGACAGTGTACCAAAATAATGTTACACTCAGTGTATGGAGATGTAATCGGTGTGGATGAGAAAATGGCACCACAGGGAAGTTGAATGCTAAACCTACCTCGCTTCCTGAAAATTAAGTCTGAATGAAAACCTTTTAAGAGGTCACTTTTTAGGGTCCATGAGCACTTTTTAAGGACAGAGAACAAGTGAGGGTAGGAAAATGTAATGGTGATTAGAAGGGTAAAGAGAAGACAAATGCTTTAACAGAAAAAAATGTGAAAGGGAAGATGCAATTTTTCTGAAGATAAAAATTATAATTGCAGCTAATGTGCAACAGTGTACTTACCATATGCTAAATATCATTTGAAATATACATATATATGTATATATATATATTTGAATATATATATATTTGAATTTGAATATATATGTATATATATATTTGAATTTCAATATATATATATTTGAAACTATGACATAAGTATTATTAATTTGCTAAAAATATAACACATTTAACAGAATATATATATAGCTGATAATCATAGAATCAGCACCAAAGCAGAAACTACAGATCCAAGTTTGACATATTAGTGATTTTAAATTCCTTCTCTGGTAACAGAAATAAAAGTCACAATGGCAAGGCATTTTTACAGTGTTAATGATAACACTCAGAAGGTACATGCTTTGGTGCTTCCTAGGTCTCTGAGCCAAATGGCTCAAAATATCGTCCACCTGAATTTCTGCTGTTGAGGGACATTGGATGGGACACTCATGACCTTGGAATAATGACCTCAAAGCACCTCAGATATTCTGCTTTTTGTAGATAAATGTACATCTTCTCAAGTTAATTCAAATTTTAAAATATAGAAGAGTGTATAATTAGAATATTTAATGATATCTTGATTAATTTACACATCAGTCACCTCTTCATCCATGTATGTATCTATAGCTACAGCATATTGAATGCATTTTCACTTCAATGAGTTCTGTAGGGAGTGGACTATGTTAAATTTCCATCTTCATTTCTTCACAAGTGACACTTGTGCACTCCTCTTTCCTCTGTTCTTCTGTCTTGTCATTCAGCTACTCCTTACAATACTTGTCAGCTCAATGTTACAGCTGCCATTACTGTAGGACAGTTAAAGGGGGAAAGAGAAATTCTGGGATTTTACGCTCATCTTTTTGTCTTGTAACAAGAAATATTTGTGTATCTTTCAGAAAATATATTTTTGGAGATGCATTTTAAAATGGTGTGGCATGAATCCCCAGTTATGGCATCGATTCATCATTCTGCAGTATTCCTGGCACGAAACAGAATGAGACAACCATCAACTGTGCACTAGCCAGGTAGAAAGTCTCGTAACTCTGTCCTTTACATTTGGGTTATATTAACAGCAAAAATCTTATTTATTTAGTGAAACAAATTATTGAAAAATTTGGTATCAATTTTATGATTTTCAACAGATGATGGCCTATGCACTCACATAGTTAGCAACCTAAATAGGACATAAATTTAGCAAATTCAACAGGAAATCACATGGGAAAAGACATAGTAGTGAGGAACTATGAAATTCATAATTTTCTTCACTAAGACGATATTGCATTTGATTTCGCACAAGTATTAGATGTGCAATTTTCTTTTGAAAATTAAATATTCTCATTTTAGAAAACTGTAATCTTGACAGAAAGCATGTGCTGCTTTCACTTAAAGTATAATAAAGCAAATAATTATATAGGAAAGCACATTACTATATATGATCTATATTGAAAAGAAGCAGAGAAGCAAAACAAAACACATTGCAACACAAGCAAAATTAAAGATTACAAAGACAATTAATTCTTTTCAACATAGAAACTATGTGTCCCTAATTTAATGTGAATACAAAAAATTAGGATAATCTGAAATGAACAGATAATTTTCAGAGGAAGAAGTAAGAGCAGCTAAGAAGCATATGAAGAAATGCTCAACATCATTAGTCATTCGAGAGATGCAGATGAAAATAACATTGAGATTTCATCTCACTCCACATAGAATGGCTGCCATTTCAGAATCAGCCAACGGCAAATGTTGGCGAGGCTGCGGAGAAGAAGGAACACTTCTCCACTGTTGCTGGCACTGTAGACTCGTACAACCCCTGTGGAGATCAGTTTGGAGAATCCTCAAAAAGCTAGGATTGATGGTCCCATTTGACCCGGCCATTGTCCTGCTAGGTATATACACACAAGAATTAAAAGACTCATATCACAGTGACATATGTGCACCCATATTTATAGCAGCCCAGTTTGTGATTGCTACATCTTGGAAACAACCCAAATGTCCATCCACTGGAGACGGGATAAAAAAGCTGTGGTTCTTCTACAGAATGCAGTACTACTCTGCCATAAAAAATGATAAGTTTGAATCATTTCTACTTAAATGGACATACCTTGAGGATATCCTCATAAGTGAAATAAATAGGGTACAGATAGGTACATATCGCATCTTTTCTCTGGTATGAGAAAATAAAGATGTAAATGAGTCCTAGCATTGTATGTTATATATTGTGAAATAGAAAATGCTCAATGTAAAATAAGGTGAAAGGGGACAATGTTGAGATTGTAACAAAAAGGTAAGGAAACAAATTTTATGTATATGGGGGGTGGTAGGGTGGGTAGGGCTATGGGAAAAAATGAGAATTAAGTTGTGTCTTATATTGGTACAAATCCCCATTATGGAGTGCAATCATGATGTGTATATTTAATGTACCAATAAAGATTAAAAAAAAATTAGGATAGAGTTTCCCTTCCTGAGCAGACTTCAGGGGAAACAAAACTAAAGTTATATAACACATTATTCAAACTCAGCATACAATGTGAAGCTTACTTTTTATTTATTTATTTATTTATTTATTTGTAGCACCAGGGATCAAACTCAGGACCTCTCACTTGCCGGGTATGTGCAGCACTACAGAGCTACCTTGATTAACAAATTGTATTGAAGTGTCACAAATTTACAAACTGAGAATAAATATGATGTATTCATTCTGTACTGATTTTAAAATGCAACATTATTTAAAGAAAATTAAATACTGTGTGCTTTTAATCAAAATCACAAATAGTAATACAATACCAAAAAGATATTAAAAGATAAATTTTTGTCATGATTTAAAATATTTCAATATCCAGGTAATATATTGTATATTTAGAATTTTCTGATGAAATTAGTAGCTAGGTCCTACTGAAACATTTTTGGAAAATTTGGGTTGAAACCTATTTGAAAGACCAATTATTGATTATTTTACAATGGAAAAATTAATACAATATTCATCTACTCCGATAACTTAGTAAACTTTCCAAATTGAGCTAAAAACCAAGAAAGACAGAGGCACCTTTGCAAAATATCATCCAGTATCACTGCTGTCAACCTCATGTAATGCACTTTTCTGATAATCCTTCTCAGAAATTTTTCATTGCAAAGAATAGTCTTTAAAATTTTCAATATGAACTTGCTTGACATGGGAATTTTTCCTCAAGGCACTTCAGCCTCCTTTCCATGATTCTTTATTCACTTGGATACACAAAGGTACAACATGTGACTGAAAGACCTCACTTATTATTTACAGACAGAACTAAAGATTATTAACAGGAAGTATCAGGTGTATCTCCCTGGCACTAGTTAAAAGAATTTCTGAAGAATTCTGTGGAGAAATTAGGAGAGTACAGAAGAGGCTCAAAAGTTATAGAAGCCAGCAGAATCATGATAAAAAGAAACAAACAAGGAGGCAAACAAGGATAGCAAAATACAACGCAACAAAAGTAAAATTAAAATACAAAGAAGGAACATTAGTTCTATTCAAATGCAGATACTAGGCAGCAGTATTCTAATGTGAATTTAGGAAAAAGTTTTCCCTGCCTGAAAAGATGATACAAGAAACAAAACTGACAAAGTTAAGAGAAAACCTAAGGGGAGATCATTTGTATGATGAGATATTTTCTGTTGTCCTATATGGTTCTCATAAATAAAGGAGGTATTTCCAGTTTGTTCCTAGGACTACTAATATCTTCTCTCCTATATGCCTCTTACCTATAAAAATGTTAATGACTTAGTAATCCAAAGAAGCCAAGATGTGGAATCATGATAGGCCAATGAATTGTACATTTCTCGATCATGTTACAACACAAACACACAAAAGTTAGTCTGATTTCTGGCCAATATAACAAGTAGCCAGTGAAGAAATATTCCCAAAATTTCACTCTCTTTGTGAGTGTTACTGTGTATCTCTAAGCACAAAATGGTGCTTTTAAATCTAATATACTTTCCTTATATTTCTGGCAATATATCAAAGATATAGATATCAAAATCTTAGATTGCTTTGCTGCTAAACTACTAAATATACATTGCTTTTCATGCCTTACCAGTAACCACTCCCACTCAAACTGATTGGCCCTAGCTTTCGTGTCTGAGTCTTAACTTTTTTGCTCATTATCTGCATAGTCCAAGCTCTTGATAGTCTGCTCGGCTCTTGCTGCTTCTTCTGTCTACACTGCATTGGCCTCTGTTCCCACGGTTCACACAACTTTTACCCTCACATCTCTACCTACCATGTCTTGTCCTTGACCTGAGCACACGCCACCTTTTTCCAAAGTCTGTGGTGAACTGACTCACACTGAAGAGATCAGGAAGGTATGGGCAGGAGCAGCTCCAGGTGTCAGGACTGGAAAGTATTTCTGGCCATTTGATGCTTACAGTTTTATTTGAGAGGGTGGTGAGCTTTATAGTCTCAGTGAAATGAAGGTAGATTTGAAAGAATATTTGAAAAGTGTCAAAATTTAGCTATACTGACCAAGAATACCAAAGGTTCAAATTTTGGTAAAAAAAATAAGTACTGTCTCTGGTAACTATAGAAAAACAAATTATGTTGGGAGAGAATAATATATATGTACATATGGTATATATATATATATATATATGTATATATATATATATATACACAAAAATCAAACAGACTAATCTAGGGACATATGCCAACATGTCCTATAAATACAAGTGACTTTATCTAGAAATGCAAAGTTTATACCAACATGTGTAAATAAATCTTTATATTTATGTCAGAGTAATGTAAGAAAGGATAAAAACATGATCATCAAACATCTTTCTATTATAAAACAAATACTCAACAAACTAAAAATAGATAGAAACTTTATTAATTTAGCAAAAGGTGCATAAAACTCAGGTAACATCAGAGTCAATAGCAAAGGACACATAAGTTTCTAAATTCAGAAATAAATAAAGGACAACCAGTCACGCCTTTTCTGTTCAACATTTCTCCAGGACAATTAGTCAAGAAAAGATAATATAATTTTTCACTATTGAATAGGAAGAAATAAAATTATATTTGGTGAGACATGACAAGAAGAGAATGTAGATGAAGATATGTACATAAAGAAGCCAAAGAAACTACACTCACGTGCACCACACACACACACACACACACACACACACACACACACACAGAGAGAATTTATGAATGCATTCAAGGAGGCTATTTGTTAAAAAAATTAAATAAATAAATAAAACCTGAAGTTTTCTAAACTATCACGGAATAACCTGAAACTAAAATGAAACAGTAAACTTAAAATAGGAATGCAAGAACGATATAGTTAGAAATAAATTAAGAGAAGAGTAAATGCCAAAGAGTGAAGTTAAATTCTGACCTTATTTCACACATGAAATATCACCAAGACTGTAAAATTTAAGTGGAAAAAACTCAGAGAAGAAAACGAATGAAATACTCATGCTATTAAATTAGAAAAAGGCTTCTTAATGTGATACTAAAGTACAAGCAATGAAATAAAAGATGTATAAATTATGTGTAAATATTTTATAATTTAGAGGAAACCATCAGAAAATGTACAGGCAATGTACAGACTGTGAGAACAGTTCTGTAAATCATATCTCATAGGGAACTTGTAAGCAGAATCTATAAAGTACTCTTTCAACTAAAAATAAAGCAAATAGGAAAGTACTTAAAACGGAAAATGCTTCAATAGACATTTCTCCGAAACATATCAAATGGGAAAATGTTTAATGTGATAATGATTTGTATTTATAATGTACCAATAAAGATTTAAATTTTTTTTAAAAATGGGCAAGAAATTGAAGAAAATACACTTGTTACAGAAATACAAATGAAAACCACACTGAACTACCATGGTGTATTAGCTAGGCTGGTTGTGATTAAAAAAAAAAAAAAAAAAAAAAATTGTAGAAGAAGATGTGAAGAAATAATTTTCTATAGGATTATAAAACAATGTAACCACTTTGGAAAAGTTTTTAATTCCTCAAAAATAGGGGGAAAAAGAGTTACTAAAAATGCAGCATTCAAACTATTATATCCAAGAGAATTGAAAATATGTCTAAAAATTATTTATGCACAAATTTGTATAACTGTCCATAATAGTCAAAAAGTAAAAACAAATAATATTCACCAACAGATGAATGAATAAGTGAAAGAAATGGTGATAGGTGTATGGAATGATGCATTAGTTTTTCTTTTTGCAGTATCAAGGATTAAACTCAGGACCTTTCCACCAAGCTACATCCTGAGCCCTTATTTCTTACTTAAAAACAAGATGTCACTAAGTTGCCAGACAAGAACTTAGGCTCCTGTCTTGGAGTTTTGATCTTCTTGCTTCACTTGGCACAATGCAGCTGCACCATGCCTGGCTTCAAAGTAATATCATTTAAAGTTTAAGAAATAATGAATGTTGAATAGATTGACAAGAATAGATCCTGGAAATACTGTTATCTGAATAAAGCCAGACATAAATATTTATTTGTATAATTCTACTTGCATAAAACACTCATAAGAGGCATGTTTATACAGACAGAATATAAGACAGAATATAATTTAGTCATTACACAGGGGCTGGGGAGAAGGTAAATTGGGGGTAATTTAAGAAGGTTGTATGGTTTGTTGTTTTTCTTTTTATTTTATTTATTTATTTATTTTTTGCTCCATGAACAAAACTATTGGGGAATTTGCAGTAACCTTAAGAAACATTTGTGAACATAGTAATCACTGAACTGCATAATTCTAGAGGGTGAATTTTAAGCCTAAATAAATTATATCTCAATAATAAGCTACAATAATGAAAAACAAGCTAGAATGTTTCTAGTGAAATGCAAGATATTTTCAGTCTCAACTATCTATTACTGTACTTTACTATACTAGTGGTATGAAAGAAAGAAAAATCTTGTCCCAATCAGTATACCAAGTTATAAGATATGCACACTAGATATACAGTGGTATGTCTTTAATCTGATGAAAGATAGTCATTATAAAGAAATATCAAAGCCAATTCCCTAATAAGTTCAATATAGAAATAACGTGCTTAAGAATTGGCAGAATAGAAACATACTGGTAGTTATGTGCAAATAGAATTATTATACACATAGAAAATGTAAAATAAAATGTCATAATAAATCCACCAAGCTAGACCAGTGGTTACAATCCCACCATATACAATCTAGTCTATTTCTTCACATTAGAAATAACTAATTAGAAGTTAAAATTTTACAAATACACTCTTTAGTGTTTAGAATCAAAGTTTTATTAACTTCAAAATTAATTTAAATATTTCACCTATTAGGATATATGTGCTGGGAAATTGAAGGATTTTTTCCAGTCAGTTCTATAATGATAAATATTGTAGCCAGAAAAAGAAAACACAACAAAACAAAAACCTAGATTGCATATAAAGACTAGTATCCATTCTGATATCAGGGCTATCTGATTTTTGAAGATCATTTTTAGGTGTAAATTATAGGCTCTTAAGAAAAATCTATTTTTCTAAGTGTTGTTTTGTAAAATTTCTGAAATGGATAAATCTTTGCATTTTTTTGTTTTTAAGATAGACTGTAATCATAGTCATTTAAAAAGTAGAAAATGAGTACCCACCAGATCTGCTAACATTCCCTGTTGATAGTGTATTGATGTGTTTCCCTATAGACACTTTTATCATGTGTATGTGCATATGTGTATACGCATACACATACACAGATACATGTGCACAAGACAAATAGGTCTAAATCAATTTAGCACTGTGATTGGAATATTCATACATTCTAAATTGCTTTTATGTCTAAACATGGACAACATATGAAGTTTAATAAATACAATAATCAGTTAGAAGTACGGTCGGCAAGGTTCAGATTGTGAAAGGTTATAATGTTAGTGCTTACTGGGTGTATACATCCAGTTCTGCAAGAGGAAAAGCATTCTGGGATTGGTGGGAAAACAATGAAAATGTAAGTAACATTACTGAGTTGAACTCTTGAAAATGTTAAGATGGTAAATTTCTTATTATCTGTTTTCATTAACCACAATTAAAGCTTTAAAAAATAAAATACTTTTCAAAACTTGAAAAAACCCTAGTCTGCATATGGTACATTTCTGAAATGATGCTTTCCTTTCTACTGATAAATATTGATCAGATTCAACTACACATGTGACGTGGACTTGTTTTCTCCAGCTGCTGTGTTTGGAAGGAATGAGTGACACTAGTTTGCATACTATTTGGGAGATTACCATTTGCTTTATTGGAATTCTTGTGTTCCTAAAATGTACAGCCTGAGAATCCACACTGTGTTTGTACTCCTGGCATGATGCACACGTACTTGAAATACAATTAATCAGTCTCTAGAGTCCATCCTTAAGCAATTCTTGTAAATACTATTTTTCTTCTTTACATTGCCTTCTGTTCTCATTAAGTTGCAACAGTAAATTCTTAGGAATTTAAAACACATTGTTCCTGTATTTAAGTAGATAATATCCCATGTGACACATTGGTGGATGTTAAAGTGATGTGCTTAAAATGGAACAAGTGGATCTAATTATTTTAAATAACACTTGACATAAACTTTGTTCGGTGTTCTAGTAGGATGCTTAGCAAAACAATAAAGATCTGGTTCTCATGATTTTCAGTCATAATGTACAGTCTTCTTTACTATCTTCCAGTGGCACAAATTCTTTACTTGCTCCTAGAACCCTTTATGGCCAATGGAGAAAGCTCACCTAGCTCAGTGTTTGTAAATGTCAACTAGCTGAAAGATATTTGGAAACCTCTGAATGTTCACCTTTGTAATGTTTGCTTAAAGCCATCTGGAATTATTCTTCTCTGTTTGTGCACCTCAGAAAATGCTGTGTGTCTGTAATACAGAAGCTGACACAAAACATATTGAATAAGGCTGGCTTTCAACTTTCTTACATTCAAGTAGGAATTACACGTGCATCTAAAAATATCTTGATAGCAGTCTGTGCATTTGCTGTCAAGTTACTCTTTGATCTATCTGAAATTTGCCAGTAAAACGCATCATGTTTGCTTTGGATTAGGAAGAAGCTCTTACATGTCTACCCGGATTCATTTGCCTGCTGAAACAACTTATATAACATGCCCTTCAAACCCAGCCTGCTTATTTTCATTTTATTTCCCACTTGATTAAAGAGTCAACATTTGTGAAAATGGGTAAATCAGAGGTTAGAGAAAAAAAAATGCTGACTGTGCTGGCAGCTCTCCTGCTTAGAAAAGATCAGCTAATTTTCCTCTCTGACCTCTGCACTGTGCGTTAAGAAAAGAAAGGAACACACAGAACCGACGATACCTCTCACTCTGGAAAAGATAAGCTTCCTCTGCACAAGCTGCTCACATCTGGCACAAAAGAGCCAACGGACGTGACGGGTGTGTGGGGCTTGTGTGGAGACGCTCGTCTCCTCCGGTGTTCATTAATCCTGTCTTTGAATCTTTCCAGGTTCGTTCCAGGAAAATCGTAATGATCCAAAATCTGATCAAATCATCAACTTCCTTTCCTAATTTCCCTCATTTTCACTCCTCCACCATATTTCTCTTAATCTTCCATCCAGCATTAGTTTAATGCAGGTGTGCTGAATTCCCTGCCGTGTGAGACGGATGGTTTTACAGACTGATTTTAAAGGATCTGACACCTGATGGTGGTTGCACTACGGCAGCCCTGTCACAGCCCCAATCTTCCTGTTTCCATGACCTTAAATACTCTGTCTTGACAGACACAGAACTACGTGTTTACCTAGGGAGATTTTTTCCATTTATTTCTTTTTTTTCCCTTAGGCACCTCCCTTTTGTTTGATTCCCATTTGTTCATCAACATTCTAATGAAAAATAAAAATTATTTGTCCAGTGTAGTGGATTTTTCACTTTGTGCCACGTCTGAGACCAATTTTAAATTCCTTAAGTTAAAATCTTATCTTTTCAACTCTGTATGTCCAGGTACTACTGTCTCAAATGGCCAGAGAGCTGTAATCTTTCAGATTGTTCACAGGATACAAGGTGCCAAAGAACTTAAAAATATCTAACCAACCCATTCACTATAAAATCAGTTAATAACATTTGTGACTTCAACATTCTTCAGTATTTGTATCTCACAAACCAACTTGCTTAGCTTGAAACGCTAAACACATAAAAGATACAGTCAATTAATTCAACATATAATTTTCAAAATAAAAATTCATTTATTTTTAAATAAATTATTACTTGAAAAATAGCTAGCTAGTAAATTGAAAAAAAAACTATCTGAATTAAAACAGGCAGATACAGAGGCAAAGAAAACGAAGTTTTAGTTAAAGTGCCATGCTCTTGGTTTGAAGTTCTCATTTATACAGTAATGTTCAGCTTTATGAATTTAGGGACTCATTAACTTTGTTAAACATGAAACTTAGTTTTTTAAAAAACTAATTATTTCATTGCTATTTTTATATCCAAATATACTCTTCTCATTACTCAGAGAGGACAGACCTTCACCAATCCCCAAACCTATTTTCTGGGAAACAATTTCATTTAAGTATCCCTAGACAGTAATTATGTAGGATCTCCACAGAAATAGTTTCTATGATCCCAATGTATTTGGGGGGAGATGAGGGATTACCAGCAAAATAATCTGAATACCTGATAAACTGACACAACTACATAGCTAATACATTTTAGAAGCTAGAACAAAAGAAATCAATAATTCCAAACACAGAAGAGAAATTATTTGATCTAATTTAGCTGATGTTTCAGGTCTTCCTAAAATTTAACAGAACTGATTTGAGATATACTTTCTATTTTATCAATATTTAATGGATCAAAAAAATCATTGAAAAACTTGGTTTACTGAGAATTGATTGCCCACAGATATCACTTTAATTATTTTCCGCATGCCCCATGAATAGAAAAGATCACTTTCAAATTCCTGGTAAACAATTTTATTCACTTGAAGGTTTCTTCCCTAGGGGTGTTTCCTACCCAACGTGTCTATCATTGAGCAATTTGCTCAGTTATTTTGTCCTAATTTCTGCAGTGCAATTGTCTCTCGGATCTTCTTTAAAAATCTTCTAGCTTCTCTTATTTCAAGTTTCTCTGGAGGAGCAGTTCCTCAGCTTGGATGCACAGCCCTAATGTTCAGCCTGGACTCCAGATTAATTGTACCAGAAACTCTAGGGTTAGAGCCCAGACATCCGTAATTTCTAAAACTCTAGAGTGGCTCCAAAGTGCACTCATCACTGAAAACACATGATTTAGAGAGAGAAGTGACCTTGGGCTGTTTTATAACTTTTCCATCATGAACAGTCCAGCGTATCACTAATGCTAAAATGTCAGCACCGAACAACTTATGCCTCTAAAATAAAGCTATTTGTTTTGTTTCAGTACATTTTTTTGGTAAAATCACTATGTCTGTTTCCCCATAATTTGAAATTTGAGTAGTCAACTGGTGGTAAGGAACTCTTCCTATCTTTAGCATACTTTTTCTGATTTAAAAATTGCAGCTCTCAGTCAAATAGGACCATTTAAAATGTACCTGAAAAAAATTACCCTCTATACAAATTATCACTCTCTAGAAAATGTTAATAACTCAACTGTGTTAGAAAGCAGGAAATGTCTTTTACTCAGCACATTCTATTCATGCAGGATTCCTAAGAACATCTCTTCTCTGTAATAATTTATTTACAGGGACTATTATGTATTAAAGTCTTTCTGTTATCATTATGATACCCATAACATTAAGCATTTTAGCTTAATAGCTCAGAATAGAATCATCTTTTTAATTCTGATCTCACCTTTAAATTTCAACTCCAAATTCCATGTCTATCTCTCTAAATTTTGCTGCAGATTTCACCAAAAACTCTCTTATTTTTTACTAATTTTTTCTTGGGCTCCTAACATGGTGGGAGAAAGTAAGATATTTTTCTTTCATCCATACATACCGCATCTTTCCTCAAATGATTTCACTCTAATTATTGTATAATAAGTTCATTATTTCCCTTAATGAGACCTAACCTGGTTTGAGATCTCAAATTTGTATTTCAAAGTATGGCAATTTAACTTATTATGACATAAAGCTAGAACATGATCATTAACAATATTGTAACCCAATTGGTCTTGAAAACATTACATTTAGCAATGATGTGATTTTTTCAGGCTTTATCCTATATGATTCACCTGTGACTGTAACCAGAAACTTCAGAGAGGGCTATTAAAATTTGGGTCATCATCTTTCATATAATATAAAGAATGGTAAGGTTGGGCAGGAGAAGCATATTGTCTCTATGTGGTCTTTCTTGATCTGCTTTCCTAAGAACAACTGAGTACCCATTTGGTATTCTTTCTTATTCACACACACACACACACACATGTATACACACACACATGTACACACACACACACACACACTTATCATTTCAGAAGAAATTAGTTTTCACTGCTTCATAACTCTACAGCTGTGATTTTTATCCATTTCATTGTATTTCTAGCATTTTAGGAATTCATATTATGTGCTCAGTAAATGTTTACTGCATTAATGAGGAAGGATATAGGTTATGGAGGGCTCACATTTATTAAAAGTTATTATATTTATTATCCATTTATTTCACTCTGTGTAAATTATACATTAAAGAATAAAAGGTAAATACTTTAATTCTCATTGTAGCACTTTCAGGATCAGATCATCAGCCATTACTGAATCTGAGGTTTTCTATCATAACAAGAAGATTTATATAGGACTTGGTGATTCATATTATTCACTAGACTCAAAAATTGATTTTGCTATTTTACAAAACAAAATTTATCATCTAACTAAGGCATACTCAAACAATGTTCAGACACACATGAAAAGTTCCAGGAAAATATTTTGTGTACTAATAGTTTCATTGTAATAAAATTGAAATGTTCTGTATTATTTGGTCGGGTTAGGAAAATTTACTTACCAAATAGTGACAAAACTCACAGTCATATTTTGAACAAAAGAAACCTTGTGAAGTGGTTAGAAAATATAAAAAAATAACTAAATATAAAAATTGGGTACCAATTAAATCAGTATAACCAAGTGTAGGGATATTATTTCTCAGCTAGTAAGCTAAGTAAAATTTTCAAAGTATAGCAACATGCTTCTCACAAATGCCAGTATTTCTCATGCTCAACAGGTATCTATTTAGCCATTATTAATATTAAAGTGTCACACTGAATGATAAGAGAATCAATCCTCACCCTCAAACACGAAATTCATAGCTGTCCCTTTCCTAATCTTCTGCCTTTGACATCAGTCCTTGATTTTTATAGATAAGAAAGCGTAAGAATCCTGAATTTTTAAAACATGAAAACAGCATAGTTTGACTGACTAGCATCAAAATTCTAAAATATTTGAAGGAAGCGCAGCAATGGTAAATTACTGCTGCCCTGACAAAATGGAATTATAAATTTGAAAAGGTCTTAGCATACAGAATCTGGTCTGTTTTCTTGAAAAGGTTTTTCTTCAACGAAATATTGTGCAGCAGGTCTATACACGAAAGTAAAAGAAAGGAGCTGCCGCGAGTGACCGCCCACAGCTGTGGCTGCCGGCCGATTTCTCACCATCAGGAGTAGCTCGCACGTACAGCTGGAAACAAAAATGTTTGACAAACAGGAGGCCTTGATGGCACTCGCACAAAGAGGAGGAAGTCCTGCTCTCTGGAGCCCGTGACTGTCCCTTGACAGCACAGTGTATGGCACGCTCGTGATTAAATCACTTTAACCTAATATGTCTAGATGATGTTAAAGATACGATCCCTTGCAGGAGTGATCATTCATTCTTAAAGCTAAATTTCATGAATTGAGTTATTTCCTATTAAATAGAACTCTCATAATTTTGTATTACACTTTGAATTTCTCTTTCCTCCCTGTGTATGAGATTGTTGCATACATAAGTGAAACATACCTCTTAACATTTATGTGCTTTGCAAATGAAGGTGGCTAAAATAAATGGTATGACTCAATTTCTGGTTTCATGGTAAACCACATACTAGTTAATGGCTGAGCATCCCTTACTTGACTTGACATTTCCAGAATTGATTTATTGCACTCCCTACAAAACCGATTATTTCTAATCTTACAAATGCAATAGGTTTCTCTTGCTATGATTATTATTATGCAGCCTTTAGGTTATTATTTCTTCTCTCCACTTATTCAACTGTGATTTATCATTCATTTTCATTCATCCTGCCATTTTTTGTTGACTAGAGTCCTGCACAATATCTGAATAACACCTATGCTACAAAGAAAAGCCTGAAAAAATCTCTCTACTTTAAACTCAGAATTAATTCTTGAGAGGATCCAGTGTGTTTTTCATATTTTGTAGCAGATATTTTGGATATTTTAGAATTTAAGTACAATGAACCTGAACTTGTGGTTTATTTCTTATTTAAAATCAACTAACGATGGATGTTCAAAAGATTTTTAGAATATGATAAATTAGTGGATTTGGGGATGACGTAGACTATATTGAGACAATGACAGTTTTCTGAGGTAATATTTCCCATTCTCAGATTTTAATTCATTGTTTAAAACGGAAAATGGCAGATTTATAGCCCCATTTAATCACACATCAGATTTTTATCCAATGTGCAATGACTTCTCTACTGATTCTCTACTGAGACCTGCTCTCCTGGACAGCTGCTACACAGACTTATGAACAAGTTAACGTGATATATGTGTTGTTGTCAAGTAATAAAGATGACTTTAAGAATACTTTATGTCTTATGTTATTGAAGAGAACTCAAATTAAGGCAGGCTCAAAGAGGTTTCAGAAGATCACCATATATTGTTTCTTTGAATTTTCTCTTAAAGTTTTCAATTAGCAAACACAAAAAATGATGAAGAATCAAGTCAGAGAAACATCATCATTTGTATACTCCATATGAAAACTAAGAAATGATACAATATTTAAAAGAAAAATATTTTAATATTCCAATTTCCAAAGATAGCATGACTTACATTTAATGCAAATAGTATCTAGAATAACAACATCTACATTTAAATCAATAATTCATGCACTTACATTTACATAAATTGTATCAGTTGCTTCATATCAATTACCTCTTTTGATGTTGCAAACATTTTTGGAGGCAGCGTCAGGGATAGAATTGATGGCCTTTATACTGACCTACATCCCTAGCCCATTTTACATTTAATTTTGAGGCAGAGTCTTGCTAAATTGCTAAGTTGCACAGGTTGGAATTGAATTCCCAAACCTTCTGCCTCTGCTTTCCAGGATGCTGGCCTACAGTTGTGCACGAACACGCCCAGCTATTATAAACTACTTTGTATAGGGCTTTGATCTTTATGAAGAGCAACCCATGACAAAATTTGGAAATATATTCTGCTATAAAAATAATATGGAAAGCTTACTTATATGAAATGTATATATAGTATCAAGAAAATGAAATCCAACATAATGAAAAATTTCCTAGGTAAGATGAAAAACATATTATATAGCTAAAAACATTTCACTACTCTATACCATGTACTTGATATATGTTTGAGTAATTAAAATCTTTATACATATGAAGTGATAATTTAAATATTATTTACAACAGTAAACTATGAAAATGCATTCAAAACTAAATTGATAAATAAAGTACATCATTACAAAGTACAATAGAAATGATACTATGTACTGACATAGAAAGTACTCAGTAATATAAAACTAAGTGAAGAAAGTTATCATGCTCAAACATTCATAGTCTGTTATGCTTGTATGGGATGTAATACTGATGTGCTGCCTTCTGTGGTAAAGGGATGTGCAGATGGGATTAAATTAAACATTTTGAGAAGCAAAGAGTAACCTGGACTGTCTGAGTGGGTCTGACATAAACTTATGCCTTTACAAGTAAAAGAGAAAGAAAAGGGTATAAAAGTCAGAACAGCTGTGATGAAGGAAGCCGACTGAAGGACCAGGGAAGAAAAACAGAATGCAGGTAAGAACCAAAGCTGAAAAGGTGAGAATGAGATTCCTTCCTGTAATCGTCAGAAGGAATACAACATTCCATTGTAGCCTCGTGAAGAGACTTCAGACATCTGACCAACAGAACTGTAACATAATAGATTATGCCACTACATTTGGTACAACTGACTACAGAAGTAGAAGAAATAAACTATTAAACGTCTTGCAAATCAACATATAATTGTTTAAATAGCTGCTAACATAGATTGGTGAAATTATTTCAAAAATATTCTAAGCTACTCAATAAGAAAATAAATCAATTACAATAATGACATTTTCATTTTGCAATCTGAAATTCTGAAAATTGATTGTGGTCATGTAAAATGCTTTGAGGAAAAGACTCATTACAGACATGAAAATCCTTCTGAGGTATGTTATATAATCCCCATAAAATTTCTGAAAGTACATAAAACACTCAGTGAAAGTTTAAATATATTTATTGTTCTATTTTAATCTATGTGAAAGACAAGGAAAAAAATTCTTATTTCTAAGTTCAGACTGTTTCTCTCTTGTTAAATTGAACAATAAATACAAAACTTGAATATTTATAGATATAATATCCCTGCAATTATTTAGCCATTAGCTTCTAATTTTTAAAATATATTTTACATATACATATACCTATATTTTCATATATATTTTTTCTATTCTCCTAATTGAATTGAAAATTCAATAACTGAATTTAAAAGAGGACTTTGAGGAAAAGGAAAAAGAAATAAACACTACTTCAAAACTACTTGGTATGATATGAAAATTAGGTATTAAATGTTAAATTATAATAGTTAAAACATTTTAATTTTTATTATCTGCAGGACATTTATATAACTTACAGGAAAGTCATTAATTCAGAATATTTTATTATCAAACAAAATAAACTATGGCTCATGCAATTCTTTCCACATACATTATCCTGGAAATAAATTTTACATCTTCAATTTTTTAGTAATTTTAAAACTATAATTCATGAACTTAAAACATTTAAGAGTATAAATCCTTAATAATCAATTACCAAATCCAATTAGTCCATAATCATTAAAATACACAATTGGGACTAGAGCTCATTTCAATTCTCCAAATACAAAGTCACTTAATTCAGCACTCCATCTGTGCCTTGGTCTCTAGAGTCTGACTAACAGCCTCCAAATTGTCTTCTGAGTTTTCATCAAAACAAGAAACCAGTTTAGAATCTATTTTAACATGACTCACAATATATAGGGACTCACAAGGCATCTGGTTTGACTCTTTTCTAATCAAAGTTGCTAGTTATTCAGTGTCAGGAAGGATGCTAGTATTCCCTTGAAATAGTGCTGTTATTTAGAACGCAACAATAGAGAAACCAAAGCCCCAGATCTTATATTTCCTATTCATAAAATTGTAATTGGCCTTTTTATGTCTGTGTTTCTCTTGAGACAGAAAATTAACTTTAGAGACATATATGGGTTACCCATAAAACTTACAAATAGTTCAAACTTTCATTTTCCAGAAAGACTTAGGAATAAAATCAAAGCGTATTTTTCTTTGGTCTCATGGAATCTACACAGTTTAATGTTATCTCTTGAAATGATATTAAATTTCATTTATTGTAAACAACTGGCAAAGGAAAAGCTATTTAATAATTTTGTGATAGCATTTTAAATACCAGAAAATCATCACACAATTTACAGTATGCTTGTAGAACAAAGCAGATCTTTGGCAAATAATCAAACGTCATGTGACTATGTGTGCAGGTCACAGGAGGTTCAGTAGGTTAAAAGTCTGTCTACTTTCAATATTCACTATGTTCTGAGCTTGGGGACATTTTTGTCAACTTTATTTTACTTATAAACTGTGACTTAAAATGCCTGCATCAGGCCTGTACAGAAATCATGTATATATGTATATGTTATTTATTTATTTATAAATAAATAAATGTTTATGTATTTATATATGCATGTTTTTATATATGTCAATGTTTTTATTGACATATACTAACATATATATATATTATGTGTATATAATATGTATATTATATATACATATATATATACATATATAATTTCTAGTGGACAATAAATGATCAATGTTTTTTCAATATTAAGAACAATAAAACATAGTGGGCATTATCTGGGTTTATTAAGGTGTCAAGTTTCAGATCCAGAAAGTTGTCTTGTCAGAACTAACAATAGCAATGATGTAACTTTATTAAAGAACCAAATGTATCCCTTCTTTTTTTGTTCACTGTGTGCTCACAGTTAGGATTTACTTAGCACTAAATGACAGTACACAAATGTGTAAGTAGCCACACAAAATTGTTTATGTATCTAGGCTATCTAATAAACTTCTGCATATCACTTTTTGTAAATCAACTCTAATTTTTAAAAATTCCATTATGCAATGAGGAAAGAACAGTTACCAAAGATGTACACAATGTTTTTACTGACATATACTAACATATGTAAGTGTATTCTGAAAATATTTCCGTGTACGATTTTCTTTTTTAGCAATAAGATTACAACAATCTAATATCTAAAAAAAGGGAAAGAAACTGAGGAAAATAAAAGAATGAACTCAATATTTCAATCGAAGAGTAAAAAGTGAAATTAATCTGGTACACAAAGGTAAACACTGTGAGTGGAAATTCTTGTACACTGCAGGTATAGATGAGCCTTTCTCAACATTCTTGACATTGAGCACCTTAACCAGTTGATTGTGTGCAGAGCTATCTTACATGAGATGTGACATATTAGAGAAGAGAAAGATACTGACCACAGCAAGAGGAAACTTCTGACACTAACCAGGAGACTGGATTCTTACTATTTTTCTGTGACCAGAGAGGTCATCATGCCCCTTGTCCCAACATAAAACACAGCTTAACTTTGTGCCTCCACTATCTCTAGCACAAGCTACACAGCCATCCTCGATGGTCTCCAACAATGAGACCACCATAGATTTTCTGTTCTTCTGCCAGGTAAAAAAGAGTATCACAGCATTTGAAGCACTAGCTTAAATTGAGATTCGGAAATGAATGGTCCACTTCAAGATTAAAAATATGACACCACAGTTACAATTAAACTCATATGAGTCAGCTTTAAACTAAAAACCAGAGGGTAGGGGGATTCTTTCCTCATTGAATAATGAAATATGCATCTAATCCTTCTCAGGTCTAGATGTCATGGAATAATCCTTCTCTCCTACAGTCTGTTCCCTTAAATAGAACTACTGATACTCACTTTGGCTAGATCTCTGCACCTTTCTCCTCAGCATAGAAAAATCTTGCAGTATGTATCCTGGTTCTTTTTGCTGAGGTCTCATTGTGCTACCATCGTGGCAACCCTAATTGGCTTGACATAAAATAACCTTGCTTGGTTTTCTCCTCCATGGCTTCCATGATAAATCAAGGGAGGATATTCAGATACTCCGAATGGTGATATATCCCATGACAGCTGGGTAACTTTAATAGGATGTCATTTAAGTGTAAAGCCAAGAATGGACTAGACCTAGTTTATGTTTTGTTTCAAAATGCAAAAGAAGAAAAGAGTATGGAGTAAGTCCTCAGTGTGTCTCAAGTTTAGACACCATAATCTCTTTCATTTTAAGTGCTGCCCACAGGTTTGGGGCCTGCAGACATTTTCTGATTCCTGCCTCTGGAAGGACTGGGACCAATGCATCTGCAGTCCTAAAAGAGCTCGGTCAACAATCTTCCCTATCTATGTCTGACCCCTAAAATGGTCTGGCCTAGGCAGTTGTCTAGGAGTTGTGAAACATTCTTCTTAATTTGATCTCTCAGTTAATATGCAAATGAGTGGAGGTTTCTTCATATTGTCTTTACTTTTTTGTTCACATGCCAGTCCTAGGTAAAGGAGAAATATTTCTCCCCAAATAAATGATTTGTTTCATTTCCTCAGCCTATGCAGGTGAAGTTGTGATAGAAAACAGGATGTTGCTGTCCAGACCTCCCTATTGGCAGTGGTACTGAAGAGCCACAGTGTGAGAGAGGCATTCTGTTTACAGTTTGGTTTCCAGACCAGCATCCTGGATGTCACCTGAAATAAGGTATCTCTCTTACATCTGCTAAGGGCTGTATCAGAATGGACATTTCCAGAAGTTCCTGAGAGAACTTACAGGATCTTAGAGTTTTAGAAACACTACAATAGGGGTACACTGGTAATGATGGTTGAAAAATTACATCCAAAACTGTACTCCTTGTTAAATTTATATTTTTTCCTAATATGTATTTCATGATAAATGGGTTTTATGATATTATAAACATATTTTGACATATTAATTCATGTAAAGTTAAGCAAATTTCTTTGCTCAGATTTATGAGGATCCAAATGAGTTCTGTTACACTCAAAATGAAATAGGACACATAAAATATTTCTCTAAGCTATTTGACCTTGAAACCTAGTTTTGCTTGGGTCATATATTAATATTTCTGGAAAACTATTTCAAAACATGTGCTCGAATTTGAGAAGAAATGCTCACATTTCTTTATGTAAGCCACTTAATATACTAGGAAGAAAATCACAGTTTGAGGTTGAAAAACACATACCGGAAAAACAACATAAAAGATCTTATCTATGGGAAAAATGTGAATTAAGTTGAGTCTTATACTGGTACAAATCCCCATTATGGAGTGAAATCATGATGCATTTATGTAATGTACCAGTAAAGATTAAAAAATTTAAACAAATCTTATCTAGACACGGTCTGTACAAGAGTGATGTTCACTGCTGCTGCTGCCAGACCCATTTTCGCACTCTGCCTGTCAGGGTCAGACACGCTGCACTCAACTAAACCTCCATGTCCTTCACCCTGTTCAGACCTAAGACCTCTCTTCACTTGCCCCTTGCCAAATCCGAATCATCATTGCATTCCTCCTATGGTAGATCACCACAGAAAAATCTCTTTGTGCAAATCATCTTCTGATAAATAATATATAAAATTACCTTTATCTGCTATTTTTATCATATAAAAAATAAAGACGACATTTTTAATGTAAACTTTCTTTTGTTTATTATTTTACTG
This sequence comes from Petromus typicus, assembly GCA_004026965.1. Classification (NCBI taxonomy): domain Eukaryota; kingdom Metazoa; phylum Chordata; class Mammalia; order Rodentia; family Petromuridae; genus Petromus; species Petromus typicus. Next base: position 23,156 of record PVIR01006767.1, read on the forward strand.
GCAAATCTCACATCTAAATTGTGATCTTATCCAATATTAAGAGTTCGTACCTGTACATGATGTAACTTGACTCATTTTTCCCATCCCCTGAACCCCCTACTACCCTTAACCCCCTATATGCATAAAGCATTGTTTTCATTTTGGTCCTTACCATCAAATTTTTTCTTTCCCTTCTTTACTTTTCCTTATTCTTTTCCTTTATTCCTTTGAATATTTTTCTACTATTTCTCATGTTTGATAGATATTGGGAAGATTTAGCCTTTAAAATTCCTTATGCAACAACAAAAGAATTCAGGCCCTGTTTAAATTTAAATATTCTCATGTCTAAATACAATCTCAGTGAATATGAAGGAGAAGAATTCTGGTGAACTTTCAGAAATAATAACTGTGTACTATAAGAATCACCCACTATGTGCACTAATAAGGACAGTGGCACCCACTCTTATTTCCTTCAATACACTTAATTTCACTGAGTGCCTGGTGTTTCCTTAAATTATTTCATTATTTAAATGCCATTGCCATTTGTCTGTCATTATTTATAACCCAAACATGTTTTACACTCAAAGAGCTGCACTAACAACTTTGTCTCCTTTTCATTTACAGTTTATGAGTAATTTGTATTAAAAATATAAACTATTTCTGAATGTATTTCAATTTTTCCAGACATAATATTTTCTGGGGAAAAAAAACCAGTGTCTCACTTTTGGTGTCCTTCATTTTCATTTTATAAATACAGTCTGGCTTCTCTTTTTATAATTTTTTGGATCAAAACAATTTTGCCAACTTAACTTAAGCAAAAGACTAACTGATGTTAAAGTATAGTTAAAATTTCAGCTTAATTATACCTAGCACCAAGATGGTAATTATTTCATGTATTCCACAGCTACAGAGATGGTCAATGATTAAATTACTTTAATTTATATATTACAAATAGATTCGTTTAAAACTAAATTTCCCTCATAACATTTTATAAAAGAAATAATAAACATCTTCTTTTTATATATAGTTTATCAATATAAGGTTTATTTTATGCTATATATATATATATTCAATAAAACAAGAAAATTGAGAATGTGATAGATACTCAGTGTGATATAAGCACCCAGAATCCTCACTTCTCTTGCAAACTTTTATTTGAAACTCATCTCAAATTAATGCTTATTTACTTGTTATATTTATTCAAAACATTAAAAATATTACTTTATTTCAAAACACTAAACATTAATTAATATTTAACACTTTATTTTTGACTTAGGGCTATAGGAATAATTTTACATATAAATATAATACATATATAGATTTAAAGCCAGATAGTGGTAAGTATCAAGGAAGAAACAAAACAGCAGAAAAAGACTTGGACTTAGGGTGGTGTGAGATTTCTAATCAAGATATATTTAATGTTTTCATCAAATTATTCTAATTATAATCTGCCAATTTAGATTAAAAATCAATGCTCCTTTAATTGCCTTTGAAATGATTACATATTAAAAGGCCCTCCTTTATGCATTTTTTATGGCCCATGTTTTTTAGAACATGCTTAAACATCTTTCAAAATTTACCCTGAACCTATTGTAGGTCTTTTTACTTTACATGCTAAATGAAGGGGATTGAAACTTTATCAGTCATACAGAATTGTATCAATTTCAGATAAATTCTCTTCCAAACAGAACAATGAACTATGCTAACAATTTTAATGATGCTTTTAAAGAAAAAGAAAATTTATCACATCCACGTGATGACCAAACCATTAGTCAAAATATTAGAACTTAGAACAAAATTATTATGCACAGCTTGATATCAAGTGAGAAAAACTATAATAAACTGCACTTAGGAATTTTTATTCAGTTGTTCAGGGGATAAATTAGTATCATAAAATCAATTTTTAAAATTTCACTCCAAAAGGTCCAAAAAGGTCATAAAATATTATTGTAAGAATCAGAAAAAACAATGTAACAAACATCAGTTTTTCCAAGTAAGAATGAACACCATCTGTTTTCAGAACTCACACTACATATATATTAGGTTTCAGCTTTCTGGAGAGACAGTCGTGCAAGCTGAACTCAAGGGCAGAGAAACCTCTTCCCTCTTCTGGCTGCCATTCCAAACTCTCACCCTGAAAACCTGACCTCAAGCCTGCTTTGCTCAACTCCTCTGGAGTGTCTGGTGGGAGGCAGCAAGAGGATTTTTAATATAGAAATTTGTATCAATTTAATCTGATCTGAATTGTGGAGACAAAGTAAAATAATACAAAAATAATATAAATCCATAGAATCATATATAATACAACTATAATATTCTATGATGGTGTAATAATATCACTATATATAACAAAATAATATAAATATGCAACCAAGAATGCATTATGTATGAAAACATACACACTTAGTACATTGTATAATAATTATTTACATGTTATAATGTACATGTAATTTAATAATAATTTACATGTAATAATAACCTACATATAATTATTTACATGTAAAATATGTATATTAATATAATATTGACTATTGTTATTCTACAATGAGAATAACTCAGATTAAATTCATTATGCCAACTACATGTATGAAGGTAATAATAAACTTTGATAATTTTACCCCATGTTTTAATTTTTGTAATATTATTTTATCAATTATCTAAGGTTTTTCTATGTCCATGTTTCTAGGACCCATATTGAATTTTATACTCCAAGTAACAATCCAGAATAATAGATCACTGCATTATATTTTTATGAAAAATAGACTAAGAAAAAAGTTGCAATGTTTTTGGAATTTTCTTGTTTTAAAATCAATTAACAAACTACCAAAGTTCAACAAAGAAAATACAGAACTCCTAAACATACCAATACCAATTGGTGAAACTGAAAATATAATTAAAAACCTAACAAAACAGACCTGGTCCTAATGGCTTCATTGTTGAATTCTACAGGAAATTTAATGAATAACTAGTGCCACTACTTCTCAAACTCTTTCACAAAATTAAAAGGAACACAATTCTTCCAAATTCATTCCTTAGAGCAATCATTGCCTTGATTCCAAAAACAGAGAAGGACTCGACCAAGAAGGAGAACTACAAGTCATTCTCTCAAAGGAATATTGATGCAAAATCCTCAGTAAGATACTGGCTAATAGAATACAGAGGGTCACCAAGAACATACATCCTGGTCAAGTTGGATTCCTCCCAGGGATGCAAGAATGTTTTAATATGTGTAAATCATTAAATGTAATACACTACATTAACAAAGTCAAAGACAAAAAACATATGATCATCTCAAGAGATGCAGAAAAATATTTGAATAAAATCCAACACCCGTTCAGAAACACTAAACCTGCTGGAAAATAGGTTAGGTAGAACTCTTAAAGATATTGTTGAAGGGAAAGATTTTATGAAGAAAACTTTAGCAGCATGAGAATCAAAGAATCAACAGCTGGGAACTCATCTGATAAAAGTTCTGCACAGAAAGAGAATGCATTTTCAGAGCCAAAAGGCAATGTACAATATGGGAAAAAATGTATAATCTACTGCCTAGAATACATAAAGAACTAAAAAAAAAATCAGAACTCCAAATTTAAATATCCAATTCAAAAATGGGCACCTTAAATAAACAGCTGCTTTTCAGATGAAGAAATTAAGGAAGCAAAGAAACATATGAAAAAGTGTTTAACATCACTAGTCACTCAAGAGATGTATATGAAAACAATATTGAGATTCTACTTCACTCTAGAAAGAATGGCTGATATCAAGAAATTAACCAATAACAAATGGTGGTAGGGCTTAGGGAGAGAGGAACTTTTGTCCGCTGTTGATGGGCATGTAGATTCATGCAACTACTCTGGAAATGAATGTGGACATTCCTCAAAAAACTAGTAGTAGAGGTCCCATTTGACCCTGCTATTTTCCTACTGGGTATATTTATGAAATAATGATACCACAGGGACATATGTGCACCCCTGTTTATAGCAGCACAGTTTGTGTTATCTAAATCTTGAAAATAGTTCAAATGCAGGCCAGGAATTTAGCTCAGTGTTCTGGCACCTGCCTCTCCAGCGCAAAGGCTTGGATTAATGCCCAGTAACCACATAATCAGTGCTGGGTGTGGTGGCTCACACCTGTAATCCCAACCCTTGGGAGGCAGAGGCAGGAGGATTGCTGAGATTAAGGGAGATTAAGGCTGAGTCTGAATTACAAAGTAAGACCCTGTCTCAAAACATTATATATATATATATATATATATATATATATATATGTATATATACTCAGTCTCCAGTTGATGGGCATTTGGGCTATTTAATGTGTGTGTGTGTGTATATATATATATATATATGTTTATTTAATATATCTATATTAAATATATTTAATTTATGTATATATACATAGTATATTATTTAATTCATATATTGAAGATAAATATATATTTATATTATATTAAATATATTATATTAAATATAAATATATATAACAGCCCAAATGCCCATAAACTGGAGACAGAATAAAGATATAGAGGTTTTTTTTAAAAATAAAATGGAGTATCACTCAACAGTAAAGATTGAAAAATCAGATACTTTTATACCTAAGTAGATGCACCTGGAGGTCATATTCATAAGCGAAATAAATAGGAATCAAATATGTAAATATCAGATTATTTCTCTAGTGTGAGAAACTGAAAGTATAAATGAATGAGGAAAAATAAGAACAAAGGGAAACTGGGTGAAGACAGAGGAAAGCAAAGGGGAAGAAAAAAATTGATGGTAAAAAGAGAAAAATGGAAACAAAGCATATGTATAAAAAGGATAGGGGATAAAGAGAGAGCAGGGGACTGGGGAAAAACAATCAAGATATATCATGTACAGTACCAATTCTCAGTGAAGAATATGATCATAAAACAGTTAAATTATACCAATCAAATTTATTTTAAAAATTGATTAGTGAGCATAAATAGATACATAGAGGAGCCATAATCATATATCTATATTACAAACTTAGGCAGTTTCATATGTGCATTTGTATAATTACTAAGTTTCCTTCTGTCTAATATACATAACTTTACACATCTTGGATCTGTAATGAGGAACTACCTATCTTTCATGCCTCTCTGTGTTCCAAGTAGAGCGCCATGCCGTGTTCTCCTCACATGTGTCCTCATTCTTTCAACCAGAAAGTCACTGAATGAGTGCAGACATTTGCCTGCAGGCTGGATTACTATCCTTCTCTCTGTCAATAAGTAGATTCACAGTCTTCGTCATATCATATAACCTTTCTATGTTTCTTAATGCACTTGTTCTGGCCAATTTACTTTAGTAAATTCTATTGTGTATTTAAGAATCTTATTCAAAAGCTTATCACAAGCATTTATTATATCTTAGTAGAAAACTAGGATATATATATTATGGGGAAGAGTTTTCTAAAAGTTATAAAAGACTTCATTTGTAATTGTTGATTCACAAATTTTCATTTGAAACAATACACTAGTTAAATATAAGTAGAAGGGTTTAAATGTGACTGCAGAACAATGTAAATATATGCACATATATGCAATATGAGTGCTGGTTTTCTAAAGGATAGAAGTAATTGTAGTAGTAACATATGGAAGATATAAGGCTCTCCAGATTGTGGTAGCAAATAGAGAGAAAAATATATGTGGGGTAAAAAGAAAGTCAAAAATAACAAAAGCAAGTATAAAAGGAGCACACATGTTAGTGTCCTGGACCCACTGTCATTATGAGTATCGTTTTCCCTAATGTTAATTGGTGTTTATTCATTTCTACTAAGAATTCAGCTGGAGATGGTCAAATTACTGATGTTCTTGTACTGATTTCAGGACAATAGAAGAAAATGATTAGGAATCATCTAGTTTTCTGTAACTGTGTGATTGTTAGTATGAGTTTCTTTTCCATTCCCTTCCTCCTGGGTTCACATTAGACTAGAAGCCTTACATGGGAAAAGAAGAAAGTGGCAGAGAGAAATATTGCACTCATGTTTGCCATTATTGTGTGTCCTTATGAAAAACCTGAATTTCCTCTGTACAAAAGAAGTTAAATTTTGTGAAGTCACTTACTCCACTGAATTTAATGAAAGAAGATTTGCCTTCTTAAGTGTTTTTTGCAAATCTTTCCTCCTTGTTTTATTAAAACATCAGATATTTCAGAGCATTAAATGGGCATAATATGAGCATTTAAGACAATTTATGCAAAACTATCAAAGACTTATTATAAGGATGGCAGACTGGGTACTGCTATTTTTGGCACAGAGGTAGAGGACAGATTGTTTTTCCTTCTTCTTTTCCAATAATGAAAAAACTATCTCTATTAACTCTATGGTTTTTTTACAGAGGTAGAGGACAGATTGTTTTTCCTTCTTCTTTTCCAATAATGAAAAAACTATCTCTATTAACTCTATGGTTTTTTTACAGATACTTGAGTAGCAGAATGTCATTATATTTGCAGAATTTTCTAGTAAGATTCAGAGCTGTGTGACTAATTAGCAGAATAAATCAGAGGGATGCTTTGTCAGATAAAAAGCAAAATGTTTTCAGGGGAAGTGAATGAAAGAAAAGAGAAATCAGTATCGAGATCAGTATTCATTTAAAGATGATCTGACCAGAAATGAGAATATTTGTTTTCTTTGGGTTGAAAAATTTCAGCTTTATCCTGTTGGTTTTGGCTAAAATTATAAAACATCATATCATATTCAATTGAAACTACTAACATGCTTTTTCGCTCTCAAAAGAAAGTTGGAGAAAGAAAGCAAACATTCTGTGTAAGGACTTTCATGATAAGGTTTACTTAGAGAATATGAAATAGAACTGTTTCCTCACTGTGAACCTAAAGTCTTAGATTTGTAAAAATGTATGGGGTATTTTTGGAAGAGAACAAAGATTGTGAAGTTTTCAATGGAATGTTCACACCCTCCGTCAGAGGCGAATCATGGGTTTCTCACTCCCCACATCTAGTCAGATCAGTGTTTCTGCCGAGACCCAAATAACACTGACCTCCACAAAGCCTTCTTTTGCTATACTAGTTCCACAGCTCTTCTATCAGCTTCCCGGGCACTCCTTAACACTCTCTTCTTTCCAAAAATACATTGTTACTGATATTATAAATCCCAATCAGGGTTCCATGCAAAGCGGAAAGTCATGGAGTCTTAAGTGCCACAAAGCACCTTGGACAGCAGATATTTGTGCAATTCTGAAGTGGTACTAGCTGTTCATGGGGAGCAGTGACCACAATCGTGACAGTGGTGTGACTATGGCATCACCCTCTCCCTCTCAAATCACATAGTAGGCCCAGAAACTGGCTTAGGGCAGAAGTTACTCTTTTCTCCTTACCTTTGGCTATTTGTTTATATGGGTGTAGTCTGCGTGATGAGATGATGAGACTGTCACTTATTTGTTCAAGTTCCTCAGTTGAACACAGTCTTATAGGCTAAGTTGCTGCTCACCTGTCCTTCGGTGTGGCTCCACTGGATTCTCTGTTATGAAGCTGCCTACCTGTAATTCAGACATTCTCTTCATTTCTGCATCTTCTATATAGTAAGAGAGGAGGCTACACCGCTTGCAGGAAAGTATTAAATGATTCAGTTCATTTGTAATATTTAAATAGAAGTTCTATAGAAAGTAAAAGTAGAGATTTTGCCTGAAATCAGTACTACACTTTCTAACTCAGATTGACATCCACAACATGATTTTTCTGACTCTCGCTATATTTTCCAATATAGGTTCAGAATTATGAGAATGAGTGGCTTATTAACTAAATAACTAAAGTAATGCTAGTAATCATGATAAAAGCTACTCTTAGATTTTTCATGTTAGGCAAGCTTTAATTTTCCAGAATCAGAAAAGTTTACAGATTTTCCATTTAAATTTGTCTAACCTTTTTGACTGATTTTGATTCAATTTCATTACAAGGTAAGAGATATAAGTGTACCTTTCTCCTCCTCCACACTCAGTGTCAGTTTTCCCAACACCATACGTTCAAAAGGAAATCTATTCCCCGGCATTTATTTTTATAATCTTGTCAAAGATCAGATAGTTACAGGGAGCCATGAATGCTCCTGAGTCTCTTACTCTATTCACTTTCTGAAATGTCTCTGTTTGGGGCAGCGCCATCCTGTTTTTAACACTGTACATTTGTAGTATCCCTCAGAATATGAGATCATCATGTTCCCTTCCTGTTTTGATCTTTTTGCTCAGGATTCCATCAGTTATTCTGAGTTTTTCTTCTTTCATATAAGTTTTAGGATGTTTTTCTGGTATTGTGAAGAATGCTGCTGATATTTTGATCGGAATTTCATTAAATCTATGTATCGTTTTCAGTAGTTTGGCCATTTTAACAATACTAATTCTATCTATCCAAGAACAAGGACTGGCAAGTTTGCTTTGACATACAAGAGCTTTGGATGATCTGCAAATAAAGATAATTTGACTTCTTCCTTTCGTTTCTGCCTATCTCTTTCTGGCTTACTCTGGTTAAAATCTCAAGCACTATAGTACTAGTAGACAGTACTTGTAACTTTTTTTAGAGCAAATATCTTTTCAGCTCTTCCCCATTTAGTATGTTGGGTTTACAATATATGGTTTCTATTACCTTCTTCTATATTGATTTTCACCTATTGTGAATAGTTATTGATTTTATTTTTTTAAACACCAAGGGCCATGGATTTAGCTCAGTGGTTCCAGTGGCTTCCTGGAAAGCGTGAGGTCCCAAGTTCAATCTCCAGTAACCACATACTACAGCGCTGGGTATGATGGCTCAGGCCTGTAATTTCAGCACTTGAAAGGCAGTGGCAGGAAGACTGCTGTGAGTTTGAGGCTGGCCTGGGCTACTTAGTGAGTTCAGGGCCAGTCTGAACTACAAAGTGAGACCCTATCTCAAAATAAAACCCCCAAAACCAAACAACTGAATCTTCTGGAATGAAAAAAGTGATAAGACTTGAGACACAGGTATAGGCAGGGGCCTCCTGACCAGAGCTCTCACTGAAAAAGAAATAATCCAAAGAACCATCAAATAAGATTATGTCCAATTAAAAAGCTTCTGACCAACAAAGACAACAACATAATGAAGAAATAATTTACATCATGGGAAAAATGTTTTGGTATCTACATTTATGATAGACAACTAATATGTAGACTTTATACAGCATACAATAAATTACATTCTAAAATGCATCCAGTCTAAAAATGGGAACCTGAGATGAATAAACACTTCTTGAAAGAATTGTAAGTGGACAATAAGTACCTGAAAAAAGGGTCAGTGTTTTTGGTTATTAAAGAAATGCAGATTAAAATGACACTGAGTTTTCATCTTACTCCACTTAGAATAGATATCACAAGAAATCAAAGAACAGCAAATTCTGAGGTGAGTGTTAGGAAAAAAGAATTCTTTTATAGTGTTGGTGGTGAAACCAGTACAATAACTACAGAAATTAGTGTAGAGAGTCCTCAAAGCTAAAAATAGAAATTGCATTTGACCCAGTGATACCTTTCCTGAATATCTTCTCCAAAGAGTTAAAGTGACTGTATTAATATCAATATATATACCCAAGTCTACAGCAGTGCAATGCATGGCCACTAAATCATGAAAATAATCTATATGCCTATCAACAGACGAATGGATAAAGGGAATATGGTATATATACAGCCTGGATATTATTCAGACACAGAGAATGATAAATTTGAGTCATTTGCAAGAAAATGGATGGGTCTTGAGTCTGTAATCTTAAGTGATTAAGATTTCTCTTAAGATTATGGTTTCTCTTATAAAAAGCCAAAATATAGACATAGAGTAAAATAAGGAAGAAATGGTAGGACACAGAGATGCAAACCTTTGGAGATGGGCAAGTAGATCTGGAAGAGGGAGAGGAAACAGTGAATGAGAAAAGGAAACCAATATATATATATATATATATATATATATATATATATATATATATGAATAATATGTATATGGACAAATTCCCCAAGAGAAATGGAATTACTATATAAGTATATATGAATCAAGAAATAATTTTAAGGAGAAATTAGGATTTAACACCTCAAGGTTTTATGGATTATGTAAATGGTTTGTTATGATCCAATTTTGTTACTGCATTTAATGATAAAGTAAAACGTTGAGTTGGGAGTAACTTATATCATGAATATTCCACAAGTTAAAAAAACACATTTCTAATAAGTTGCGATAATAAATGAATGATGTCTTGCAATATCAGTGGAAAGATGCCAAATGCCAGATGATTGAACACCAATGATTATTTTGTCTCTTCTGTCTCTCTCTGTCTCTATCTATCTTTCTCTTTTTCTGTTTCCTCTTTCACATAGTGCATCATGGGGTTGTGGGTGATTGTCTCTTTACAGTAAAATATTATGGAGGGGATCTTATCTGAGGAAGAAAAAGAGAAAAGCATGATGGGAAGGGGGAGAGGAATGTTTCACTTCAAATGAGACTGAGGACATACATAGAATGTGAAAACCAGCACCAAATTTTATAGAAAAATATCACTCAAGTAAGGCTGTTAGCAGCATGAGCATTGAATCTGTTTAAGGATAATGCATAGTAATGTTTCTGCTAAGTCCTCAAAAGTGAGTGTCACTAGACAGGATCCTTGTTAAAGATGCATGATAAGAAAAAGATTCCACTGAGACAATAGACCACAGTGATTCCATCAGTCACGGTGAAAGTCATCCTGTACAGGACCTCGCTCATTTCACATCAGCCATGAAGGTTTCCAAAGGTAAAAGTAGGTTAATTAGTTTATTTTCCTTGACACTTTGTATTTTCTTTCTTATTTTGGAGTATATAAAGTATGTTACAATATCTTAGTCATTTTTACATTACTCTTATGGGGCTATGGAGTGAATTATTTGCATTTTCTTTACTTCTTATGGGGAAATTTTCTCTGAAATATAAGTGCTTCAGATTATAAGCATGTTTCTGAAGTGATTTACACAGCATTTACTGGATTAGTAGATTTCAAATAGCCTGAAAGTTAAAAGAATCTCCCCTGGACCATGTTGAGATTGTAACAAAAAAGTAAGGAAACAAATTTTATGTATATGGGGGGGGTGGTAGTGTGGGTAGGGCTATGGGAAAAAATGAGAATTAAGTTGTGTCTTATACTGGTACAAATCCCCATTATGGAGTGCAATCATGATGTGTATATTTAATGTACCAATAAAGATTTTTTAAAAAAAAAAAAAAGGAATCTCCCCTTGACATTCACCTTCACACCAACTTTTTCTAGCATGCAGGGACAGGCAGTACAAACTGGAATTCCCAGAATTTTCTGTTCCTCAGGTTTTAGGTACAGTCTCAGTTTTACCAATCTCACAGCCTATGAAGACCTTTGTTGAGAACTAAGCCACAAGATCAAGAGGAAGACAACCTCTCACTTTGGCCAACACTTCCCTGAATCCAGATTAAGCTTGTGATACCTTCAGTGGGGCAGTTTCTGACTTAATAGGTCACCCCTCACCCTCAGGTAGCTTTTCCCAGAAACTCACCTTAGGTCTTAGTTTTTAACTGCATTTATATATCCTTCAGATAGTTTTACACCTCAGAAAAAAGATATACTGTGAGAAAGAATGAAGTTTACTCTTTTCTTTGCAGCTAAATGCCTTTGCTACAACAATTGGTAAGATAACTGTATGGAAATGAGGATATAGAGAATAGATTATAAAAAGTGATTTAAATGGGGTAGAAAATATCATACAGAGTAGAAGTAGAAAAGATATCTTCAGAGTCACAGGGAAATTATGAGGCCAAAGAATATTAAATTAAATATAATCACCGACTCTCTGTGGTCAAATCAAAAAGGGCACACGATGACATATAATGAGATTTACAGTTGCAGCCCAGGAAGGCATATTTGAAGCAGACAGCCTGCAGAAATGGAGAACACTCAATTTTCTGATTAAAATTGCATATGGACCTTATAGGGCTCAACAGTTACCTCCTAAAAAAGAAATCCATTATCGCTGAAAGCTGGTCACATGGAGGATCATTCTTGCATGGTTCCCAAAATGACTCTCCTGGTTCACTCCTACTCTGTCCAGTAAGACACCTGGCTGGAGGCAAGTCTTAAACACACTCACTGAGTTTTCCAATGCTCTATGTCATAATTCCCCGAATGACTGCATTCCAATGATACCTACCTGGGTCATTCTTGCAATGTCTGACTCCAGACCTTGCTGTGACCCAGAACTGCAACATCAGCACAGAACAGTGAGGTGACATACATACACTGTTCTCTGACAGACACATCATCTCCACGTGACACTTCCAAGTCACTCATATTTGTGCTCTTTCCCTGTTTCTTACTCCATTTGTGCTTCAGAGTATCTCTCCTTGCCAAGTTTACATTCCCAGACCTGTTTTCATTCTTGTATGCCATCTTCCTCTTCTCCCTTGTTTTCCTGCTTGTTTGGTGCCTTGGCCATTCTAGTTCAATCCAGCCCTTCCCCCACCCTTCACCTAAACCTTATAAGAGCATAGGTAGAGAACACAGCATGGCCTTTCTGAAATATGGCACTTGAAATACAATTCACCAGGCTTCTTACAGTAGTTATTCTACATACACTTTGTTTTCAACCATTACTTCTTGCTTTTTTCCTCTATTTCTTTGATTTTTCTCCTGCTATTCTCATTATGTTTATGTTGGTATATTCACTACTGTTGTGTTACATTAGAATTTGTTCAGTTTTCTTTATATTTTTGTCTGTCTTCTTCCAATTAGATGATAACAGCTTTATTTTCACTCATTCTTCCTTCTATTTGCCCAAATTTTATACAGAACCCTTCCCATTTTTCATGCTATTACAGTGTTTTTACTCCCAAAATTCCCATTTAAATATTTCAAATAATTTTATTTATTTTATTATAAGTATTTAAAATAATTTTATTTATTTACTTCTGTACTTTATTTGAAGAGACATTGCTTCCATAAACCCCCTTTGTTTCTGTAAGTGTGGTTCTATTTAATATATTGAATGTACTCAAAATTGCTGACTTGTCTTTGTTAAGGCCACCACTTGGGAACTTCACTGATAGCTTCTCCCCCTCTCTACCTCCTTCTTCTTTGTCTTCTTTTTCTGTCTCTTTTTCTTCCTTTTCTTCTTCTGACATGGACTACACTTGGGTAATACTTTTCTGTTTTATTTGTTTCCTTTCTTTTGAAAAATAAACATTTAAGTAATAATTTTGGCAAATTTGGTTACTTTTCTCTCACTACAGCATTTCTTCCTGTTTTGGCTCCTCAGTTCTGTTTGTTTGTCTCATGATTTAGCTGAACTAATTCTGTGAAGTTTAATTTCTCCATGCCCTGTCACCTTTCAGGTATGCTCCTGCTCAGATTATTTTATGTTTGCTTTTATCTGCTGGCTTAAATGTGTGTTACCCTCAGTTATCAGAACTCATTTGTGATGACAAGTCTTTCGTGAGTCCCTTTGGCTACTAAGATGTATATTCTTCATCATTTGCAACATTTTCAAGGTAGCTCCCACAGTTCTGAGCATTTACATTTTGATATATTTGTATCCTATGATACAAAACATAAAAGGTTTCCTGGCAGGCCACCCAGGGCCTCGAAGAACTCAGCTCAGCGCTGTAGTCTCCTGTGGAGCTGAAATCAAGGACTCTGGTCTTGGTTAGACACATTCTTACTTTCACACTTAACTCCTTACTTAACTCCTTGCCGAGGTGTTTCATGAAAAGTATTCTTTACTGGGTACCCATGCCCAGGAGCCTCTGCAGCTGCCCCATGATCAGGCAGAGTAGGGAAACATTACATCCCTTGGTGCTTTTCCACTGTGGTCCATTCCCCCCTGCCTGCCCCTTGGCCACATGTTCCCTACAGCCGGGGAGTTTGCCCTGCGTGAGGCTCCCAGAAGCAAGCTGACCACGTGCACTTCTCTTCTTGCCCCTGTAAGCCTGGTCCAGTGCTGCTCCATAGGGACACTTGACACCCTCTTTGTGGCATCTTGTCTATAATGCTGCCAAGTAAACAAAGCCTTGCTGATTACTCCCACGTGCTTTCCTCCCTGTATCAGTTTCTCCGATGTGCAGCTCAAATCCCGACCACCATTTTGGCAAGAACACAGCTTAGGCAGAAAGGCTGCTTAGGATAAGTGTGATTTTTTTAGTAGCAGTATTAGTAGTGGTAGTGGTAGTTTTCTCTGCCCTACTGGTGGCTGAAGCCAGGGCCTCCATACTGAACTACATCCTGATTTATTCATGCATTCATTCATCTATCAAAACCTATTTGTCATTTGGAGATTCTCCTTAAGTCACAAAGTTGCTTCTGCTAGCTTGAAATAGTGAGCTCTCTGCCTTAGCCTCCCAGGCTACTGGGATTCCAGGATTCCGAGGATGTTCCACCAGGCCAGACTGAGCATGACTTTATTTTTAAAGCTTGTTTTCTAGGAACTTGTTTTCCAACCCAATTTCTGGGTTGGAATTTCTTATTGTTTAGTCAGTATTTTGTGAGAGTTGCCTACAAATACTGAGTGCCAGAGACTTCTGCCTTACCTTGATGAATCTGTATGGCTGGAAAATGTCTGAGAGTGAGCCCCATACCCTCTTTATCTACTGCTCAGTAGAGGAACCTAATGCTCCATCATCCTTCCCATGTTCCAGGAAACTATGATCTCAGAAGGACCTTTTAGTGTTCTGCTAGTGGTGTTTTCTTCATTGTAGAACTTAGAGACTCATGTTAACTGCTTTTTGTTAGCATTTTCATCATTCAAGACAACATCTTGAGGTCCAAATAAAGTTAGGGCCCTCAGCACAGATCTGGAGGAACAATTCTGTCGTCAGTATGATGGGTGTCCTCATAAAACAAAGAGAAGGGCATAAGGGGCCATGGAGGGAGGCCCACAAGAAACCAGACATGCCTATCTCTTGATCTCAGACTTTTAGAATTCAGAGCTATGAGGATTTTTTGCTGTTTAAGCCATCTAGTCTCTGACGTTTTGTAATGGCAATCTGAACACACTGATGCAGATTGATGACCTTATTGGAATCTAGTACATTTCCTTCAGCTTACTGTTTTACATAGTTGTCGTTCAGACAATGTATAGATGTTTGAATTATTGTTGAATATTTCTTAGTATTTTCTAACTTCCAAAGGATGCACTCTATGCTGAAATGGTTCACTGAACTCTGAGACACTACTACAAGTATTCTTTCATCTGCTCTCTCGCCTACCACATTTTCTACTCTCTGCTTGTAAATTATATTGCCACATAGATCTGCTTCCTTTGTTCCACTTTCTCCAGCTCTTATTTCCTTTTTTTTTTGGAAGAAAAAAGTGCTGAGACACATCGACTGGACGCCTGGTCCCCACATCCCCTCTTCTCTTTTTCTGCTAAGTCCATTCCAGGTTGGCTTGACTCCCACTGCACTTTCTACACAGCTCCCATCAAGTCACCAGTTATTTTCTTGTTGATACATTAAATAGAAAATTTCACACATCTTCTTGCATGACTTACTAGAAAGATTCTGCATACTGATCATGCTTTCCCCCAGTTTGCTTTCTTTATTTAGCTTCCATGAAAACACAGTCATTTGTTTTTCCTGTCATCTCACTCATTTCTTTTCAGTTTAATGTACTAATTCTCTACTTTTCAACTACTTGTTAATGTCGGATCTTCTCGTTTTTAAAGTCCAGTCTCAATTCTTTTCTCATTTTGAAGGTATTAAATAGCACAGAAATGAAAATGACACAAACATAGTTATGCCACTTGTTCTACCATGTAACCCCCCACCTTATTTGGTTTCAACTCCATCTTCTCATTCTCCATATCCCATATCCAAAACAAGAGAAATTCCTGGTAGTACTGGTTCTTAAATATACCCAAATGCTGATCACACCTCACCATTTTCCATGATAACACGACCTCCTGCCCAGCCGTCAAGTGCTGAGATTATAAGCATATAGCACCATGTTTGTCTCTTTTCCTTTAAAAAAAATTTTTTTTTCTCTTCTCTTTTTTTCTTTTCTCTCCTCTCTTCCCCTCCTCTCCTCTCTCATCTTCTTTTCCTCTGCTCTAGGTGGAACCTTGAACTCAGGGCCTCATGCATGCCAGGCAAACACTCTACCACTGAGTTATATCCTTCCCCTTATTGTTTTCAACACAACTATAGACCATTCTTCCAAAACATGTTCAAAATCTTACACTGGTGATTCATTCACATAGAGTAAAACCCCAAATCTTTCAAAGGCCACAATGCTATACAGGCTCTATTTTCTTTATCTCCAACTCCTTTGATTTTGGACCTCTCTTTCTCATGTAACCTCAGTCAGCCACACTGTTTTTACGCTTCCTTCTACATTCACAGCCTTTCAGTCCTTGCAGTTTTGGTATAATCACTGTTTGGGGTTTCTTCCCTTAACTATTGGTTTCCACCTGAAATGTCTTCTTCAGCCCTCATAGCTCCAAGGGTGTCTTTGGCCAGTGGTTGGGTTCTGCATCTGCTACTGCTTGAGAGGGGTGAGCCTGACTAGAAGCAGGCCTGAGGCTCATGACCTGCCAGAGTCTACAGTTCATGGCTCCCTTATCTCCTTCCCAAACTGGCTGCATCCTTTTTTCTGTTTTCCAGTTGCAAGGACTGGAGTATCTTCCAGGGGACAATCTTCCTTCCACTATTCATTTCCTTAATTAGATGGAGCCAGTTTTGTACTGAAACTCCTAAAACATGTGATTCAAAGTCTAATTCTCTATCTTAAATTGTGGATGCTTGGTATTGTGTCTCAGCTTTATTTTTTTATGTATCAGATAAAAATAAATTTAATTACTAAAAACAAGAAAGCTTCTTTAAGGGATTGTATCATTTATATACTTCCATATTTAAAATAATGATTAAAATCAATATGAATTGTGTACAAATGGAGAAATATATATATAATAAATAATATAGTTGTTCATAGTTTTATAAAGATTTTATTAAAGATTAAGTATAATCTGTCATGCAGGAATTCAATCAAATTGTGCACCTTAAAGTTTTTGGTCAACTATGCTAATTTTTATATTAATTTTTAACTTACTGTTAATCTAGCCTCTGGGGAAATTATAAAATAGCTAGTTTGTTCAGTAAACATTTTCTAGAACTATTTCTCACTTGGGATCCCCTTCCACATACACAAATAGACTTTTGAAAAAGGGGTTGGGTTCCATCGCTTTGAATTCTGTGTGACCAGCAAACTAATTGCAAGATGGAGGCGAGCACATGGAGTGCTCCTAGGGCCATGTTCTGGGGTTATCAGCCAGAGGGATAGATGAGGAAGCAGAAGGAAAACTCAAGGTGCAATATATTCTTTGCATAGGCCTCTGTGGTCAGATGAAAAGCCTGAAGCTTAAATGATCCTGTAGAATTGTTTTAAGTTGGGACAGAGGAGCTGGTCTCTATCAGGTAAGTCAGTCATTACACGGGGTTGCTCTGCAGAGACATCTTCATCAAGGCAAATGTCTCCAGCCAAGGCAAGCCCTGTAGGGAGGCACCTGACCCAATCAGCTATAACCAAGACAGTACATTCCTAGACTTGGTGAAGAACACCCAGGAAAGGTGTGATGGGTATATCACCCCTATGAAGCATCTCAGATGATGTGCATGCATGTGACTAGCCTGTGTAAAGCACATCTATATCAGTCTGTTTGAGCTGCCATGACACAATAGCACAGCCTTTGTAGTCTGAACACAGAAATGTCTTTTCTCACTGCACTGGAAGGTGGAAGCCTAAGATTAGGGAGCCATTTTCATCAGTTTCTGGTTAGGACTTTCCTGTGGCTTTACAAAGGGGTGCCCTCTTTCTGTGTTCTCACAGGATGGATAGATAAAGATGGTTCTAGTGTTTCAGGCTCTTCTCACAAGAATATCTACCTTGTAGGATTAAGCCCTGCAGGGTCCTTAACTATCATCGGTTAACCACAGGCAGTGTCTCTAGACACAATTACATGAGGATTTGAGGATCTTGTATGTAATGCCAGAGAGGACATGATTCAGTCCATAGCCATTGTCTCTATGTGTTTCCACTTCATCAAATCCTCCTCCACTGGCAAAATTTAAGATGAGCTGGAGAAATGTGGTGAGCTAGAGCAGGCAGAAAGGGAAAGCAGAGATGGAGCCTACTGACCAGTCAGGTCTCTCCTGCATGACTGCAGTGGAGTTCCCTCAAAAGAGACAAGGCTATGCAGATGTGCATAAATTTTGGAGAAACAGCTTCCAGATCTTCAGTTTCCCTATATGTTTACTCTCCACAAAACTGTTTGGCTTACTTGTATTTGTATTTTCAGATTTCTCCATTTTTAGCTCTTTTAGAATCTCTGTTCTCCTTTACTAAAGGAGACTCCTCACTGTACTCTGTCAATCATTGCTCTGGAGTATGGACACTTCTGAAAGCAAGACCCTAAAGGCAAGGCAACATGGAGACATTTCTACCTCCCCTAGAGAGTCTGTGTACCACCTTCACTTTAGAACTCAGAAGTGGTTCAAAGAGGAGACTACATTTAGTAATCTATTTAATTCATAAGAAATAAAACCAAGTCTTTGGCTAAAACCTGATTTAATTCCCTGATGAGTTCAACATTGAGATGAGTTTCCCAGGATATTATTTATGGAGTGAAAAAGCTAAACTGAAGTTTTAATGTCTTCAAGTAAATCCTGTGCAAAGTAAAAATATTAAAAATATAATATAATTTTTCAAATATTTACATTTATAGTACATTTGTAAACATCAATTCCAAATGAAAATGGAGGATAGAGTTTTCAAACTTTTACACAAACAAGTTCTGAATGCTCCTGTGTAGCAGTAATCTCCTGAATGTTCTTTTTTCCCTGGAGGGTGCTCACATGACATTTCAGTCATACTTATCTCCCCATGAGCCACAAACCTCATCGTTGGTGGTAACCTGTGACTTTCTCTGTGTATATGCATGGTTTTTCAAGTTAACCGCAATGATGCCAGAAAACACTAGCATTGTAACATCAGTCCTATTACAAATACCATTGCCAAAAGGACCATCTTAGTAGAAAACACTTGCTAAGACTCTGCTTCATAGACAGCTCTTTGATGCACTTACTCTCATCGCATCATTTAATTCATTTTTATATGACTTTTTCCAAAGGAGTTTCTTCTTTTCTCTGTCCTTTATGTGTTGGTGACTCTAAAAAAACATATCAAACCCACAACTTTCATACTATGTATGATTTCCATGGGAGATTTTTTGGGATAATTTTTATTTTTTTCTTATATATCACTCAGGAAGTCTATTGCACCTGATAAAACAACACAGATTTTCTTTCCTGTGTTTCTTGTTCTATCTCCTCCTTCAAAAATCTGAGGATCATTCTTGAATCCTCTGTCTTCACCACCATATCATAATCAGTCACAAAAACCTATCACTTTACATACAGTACACTGTCAATCCATTTGCTACCACTTTGCTTTGTAGGTACTGATCTTAGAATGTGGCTGTATTTGTATTTGTATTCTAAAATACTACAATATCTTTCTCCACTGCCTATCACATCAACTTCACTCTAGGGCACTTTATTGGACACTTTATATTCTTCTGGAGCTGTGCTGCTAAGAAATTTTGAGGAATCTCCAAACTGATCTCCACAGATTTTCCTTAGTAAAATAGCAATTTCCAATCATTTTGAATCATTTCCACATCAGTAAATTTTTGAGGAAGCATCTTTTAGTTTATAGTACTTGTATACATCTCATAAAAGATATGTACAACATTTAAGAATTAAATGATCAATTAAAATATTTCTAATATGGCTTTTCCTAGATCCCAGCCCAGGGTCCCTGAAACCTCATTGTGAGAATGAGTGTGTGTCACTGGGGTTGATACTCAGGACCTCCACACTGAACTATATTTTCAGAACTTCTGTATTTTCTGTGATGAGACAGGGTTTTGGTAAGATGCTAATCTGTCCTGGCTGGGCTCAAATTTAAGATCCTCCAGTTCAGCCTTCCAGAGCACTGGTATGAGAGCGAGCACCACCACATTCAGCTACCTACCTCTTTGCTAGGTACAGCAGTCATGTGCCTCATAGCTGTGCTACATATGACTTTGTCTTATTTGCAGAGGGGGCACTACTTACAAAGGAAGAAGGTTTACTGCAGACAGCATACTGCATTCGGCCAGTGGTAACCCATATCTTCTGTTGACTGTCTCTTGATTCTAGGTGGAAGCTGAGACCAATGACTGACCTAGACCAGGTAGATAATGTGAGCTGCATATGAGGTCTGTGACTTCCTCACAGTGATAAAATCATCTAACAATACACTCCTCAGAACATAGCCTATTCTTAAGTGATTTAGACTGGTAGATGAGAAAACAACTACAGATGCTAAAATGATAATTCAAATCAAACATCATTAATAACTTTAATATTTCCTTCTAGTACTCCAGAGGAGTACTTTAAGTACCTGCTTCTCTTCACATACACTGTTTAAACCTCCTTGAACTCCTGAATAATTGTAAAGTTTTTCTTTAGCATATATCCAGCATTCTCCATGATCCAAGAGTGTTTTTAATTATACTCAGTTTATTTGAATTACCTATTGATGTGGCTGTTATTTTTACTAGACAGTGAATTTATTCTTAGAAGGAATTGTTTTAATTTACCATTGTATCTCTGGAGACTAACACAGGGGAGATTAAAGATGTTTGCTGGGTGGATGTCAAATATTTCCCTCTATGTCTCTTCCTTTTAATTATATTATTGAACCATTCAGTGATTCATTATGTTATTGAGGAAAGAATTATAGCTACATTCCTTTTTAGTGTATGAATCTCATTATTTTCATTAAAAGATAACTGAAATGAGTTTAATTTGTACAAGTGTGTCCATCCGAACTGTTTAAGAATAGAATGATGGTAATTATGAGATAAATAAAGTCTCTAATAGTAAATAGTGATAGAAAATATGATCGTCCATCTTACACTACTCTAAATTGCCTACTTGATGATTGTAGGGTTGTTTTGGATACAGGAGGAGTAAACAGCAACTAATCTTAAGGATTCTGAAGTCACACTGCACAGATTTTACATGTTTTATAACTACTGTATACCGTGACAAATTAGTTAATTATGAAAGCTTCATCATACAAAAAGTAATATTGATCTTATAATTATGAAATTATAAAAATCTTCCCAATTGTGTATTTTAATATTTATAATGCATATAGTATTCAGAACACTTCTAGAAAAGGCTAAAATTTTAGTATATATCACCTACTACTACTATAAGTGGCAAAGAAAAACTAGAATTAATTTTTTTTTTTTTTAGGTTTTTTGAGACAGGGTCTCACTTTGTGGTTCAGGCTGGCCCTGAGTTCAGCTTCAAACTCACATCACAGCAATCCTCCTGCCTTTGCCTCCCGAGTGCTGGGATTACAGGCGTGAGCCACCACGCCCGGCACTGTGGTATGTGGTACTGGTTGTTGCTGGGCGTGAGTCTTCACACCCAGTACTGTATGTGGTTACCAAGGGGATCAAACCCGGGTCCTTGTGCTTGCAAGACAGGTGCCGGAACCACTGAGCTAACTCCCCGGTTCCTAGAATTAAATTTTCAACCAATTTTATTCTTGAAAAACAAAATTGCAGATGTATATACTCTTGGCATGAAACTTATCATTATAATCACCAGCCTATGTTGTAGGAGACATTTAAATAATCAGTGACAGGAAGACACTGAATTTCTCAGGCAGATTTCATGTAGGATCATGGTTCTCAGTGTGGGCTTTTTAATAGTTGATTAATAGGTTGCAGATGTTCATCTACCTTTTATTGAAGAAATATTTATTAAAGCATCTCTTTGTGTCAGCCTCTCTTCTGTGCACTAAAAATTCTTTAAAGAATCTAAGTCTTATAACTTACTCACTTTACATTCGAGGGAGAACATACAAAAGATTTGTACTTGGATTACTCCTTAAAATTTAGCTACAAAAGGTAAAAAAAAAAAAAAAAAAGCAGGAAAGAACTTAAGAGATGAACTAGAATGATCAACACAAGACCTAGTGGAAAATTATATTGATCACTAGAGGAAGAGTTGGGAAGAATCAGCAAATGTCATTATGCACACACTGAAGGAACTTGACAAATTAATAGAGATCAGCCTAATAGATCTTTGTCTAAAAGGTGTCTGGTCTGAACAACTGATAAATGTTCAGGCAATCCACAGAGTAGTTTACCATTGGAGTAGAAACTAATACAGTGAATCAAAAATTGTGCCTGTGATGTATGTCACTATTTTGACATCCAAGTTAATAGAGAAACTCAGCAGAAAAATTGTTAAATATTACATATGATGCATAGAAAGAAGTTGCAAGCAAAATGTATTCCATAAAGTGATTAAAATTTACCTTAATTTTCTTCTTCTGATTCAAACAGAATAAATTTGATTTCTGTTCTTATAATAGGTAATCTTAAAATGAAAATAGAAGAAAAAGGGCACTTAAAGAACTGGTAATTTTATAACAACATGTGTTTTGACTTGAAAAAGAATATACTTTTTATTTTAGGCAAGAAATGGACTTCAAAGCAGCTTTTGTTTCATCAGGATTTTTTTCTGTAAGGCTGTTCTATAGTGTGAGATCATTGCTCAGCTCTGCTGCATTTCACTTTGCACCAAATACTAAAAGGTGCATGAAACAAATAAATCTCAATGCTATAAACCATTAGTATGTCAAACCCACAGATAAAGAGTGTTTGATGTATAAGCGGTTAGAGATGAGAAGGTCCTGCTTGATCAAACACTTCTTGTTAATCAAGGCTAATAGAGGATAGAGTCATAAATAATCTCTGACATAGCAAAAGCAGATACATTTAAAGAGAAGATAGATTTTACATATGGTTGATGTGATAGAACTATCAAGCTAACAACAACCCTTGGGGACAGTTTGAATATTCATTAATCTGCCCGACTTTGGATTTAACTTAGAATGCAACTGTCAATGAACAAATGAGCTTTTGTAGAAAAGGTGATAAACAAAATCCAATGAATTGGCAAATTGGAAAATCTTGAAAGAGAATAAATGCTATAAGATTAAAACCTGAATGGAGGACTTTAGCTCAGATCTCGGCAGGGAAGACAAAAGCTTCTCACCAAATCATGTAACTCCCAAGAAGGCTGTTTTTAAAAATTTCCTTAGAAAGAAGCATTTTCCATGATAAGAGCATATTTTAAAACTATTTTTGAAGAAGGCTTAACATTTTTTAAGTCTCTTATTTTCTACTGCATATTGAAAGGACAAGCTCTAAATAAATGGATTATTTTTCACTTTAAAATTTGCTAATCTTATTTCCCAGATGAGATTATGCAAAATGTTCAAATAGGTGATTTTCTCCAGAACCATAACAAGAATAAAGTTGATTAACACTAACGGCAGATTGGCACAAACTGACGTACAAAGTAACAGTCCCAGTTCCAATCACTGTTGTAACAAGGTAGTTAAGAAATGATTAAAGAAACTGGTGCAAAAACAAACACAAAATCCAGATCAAATTTCTGCCTGCAACTCAAAAGAATCCTGAACAGGGAGGCCTACCACTTCCTGTCAGTGACAAAGAAAGTCAGAGTTGGGGCTGAGAAGTGCTGAAATCCATATTTTATCATAAAACAGGTAAAAAGGAGAGCAGAAAGAAAATCCACAATTTAACATCATATACATAAAGTGGACATCCAGGTAACCATCTCTTACTCCAAGAGATAGAATGTGTATATTCCTGTACTCAAAAGTCTCCAATTTACACATTTTTCTGTCAAAATCACTTCCACTTTGCTCTGACTCTACACAATTTAAAAAATTTCCTGTCTTCTATTTATTTTGCTACTTGTATATATTCTAAATGATATAATTTTATTGTGTTAAAATTTTAAAAATATATAAATTAGATGATAATTTTTGCTTAACATTATGAACACTAAAATTATCCACACTGAGTGTTTTCTATCTTTATTTTTAAGCTATACTTGATCTTTAATTTATAACATTAGATAGTATGGTTCAAACAAGCTGAACTTTATTCAGTAGCCTGTTAATGGATATTTGTTATTTACAATTGTGAATTATTACTTGGCAGTGTCCTTAGTTTTCAATTGAAGAGATTAAGGCTAAGGGATACTATTTTAGCAGCAAGGTGGGGATGAAATTCCTAGTTTCAAGTTTCGGGAGCTTATGGTGTTTCTACTAGTTTGATTTGTCTCACTGACAGTTTTTGCTGAAGTACATGCAGCATGAGCCATACTTCTTATAGATCACAGGCAAAATGAATTACAGAAATGCTCTAGCTTAAAAATAATCTATGTATATAATTTTATTATATGTAATATGTATATTTTTATCTCACTGCTAAAAAATTGGAAAGAAAAGAAAACTTAGAGTACTAAATATTTATCAGGTATCAATATCATTTGGAAGGTAGATTGAATGTATCATATATATCTATATCATAATGTATAATATTATATAATATGTATCATATATATATGTATATATATATATATATATTCAACTTAAAGAGGTAATGATCTACTTTGCCTTCTCAGATTTTCAGGAGGAATGAACTAGTTAGGTGTTTGGGAGCTGAAGAGACACAGATGGCACTGAAGCTGAATATTCATCAGGGAGAGAACACATATTTAAAAGGAAGAGAGACTTTAAACCTGGAATGTTGGTGCCAGTCTATAATGCCAATCCAGTGTATGAGCAATCAGTCAAGGCAGTAGAATCAAGACAAGCCTGAGTTATGTACCTAGCTAGGCCTTGTCTTGAAGACACCATAAAAAAGGCAAAGAGGGTTGAAAGCTAAGCCTTGAGGAATTTCACAGGGTAACGGCTGAGCAAGGTACATGAGCTGGCAATGAGAATGAGTGAGAAGAGGTAGAGAGAATAAAAAGGTAATCAGTAGATCATGGTGTCACAGAGGTCGAGAGAAAAACCCATGCCAGAAGTAAAAGAGGAATCATGGGGAACTACCCTCTCAGAGACGATGAGATGTGGACACTCAGAACATCCTCTGGATTTAGGAAAAGAGATGCTGCTGGGATAACGGAGAATGGTTTTGGTGGGATGACAGGAGGAAAGCAGGATTACGGAGGCCTGTACAATGCATAGGAAGAGGAGATAAAGTAGAATCAGTACAGAGGCAACAGTTATGGTGACTCTGACTGCGAAAGAATGTTACATTCTTTTAAATGTTTGTGTTTTTGTCAGTCTATTTTCACAGTGCATACTGCTGAGAGTCATCACAGGGAGCTGGAACACGCACAGAACACAACTTCCTTTCCTTCACTCCCTCCCCTCCCTTCATCTCTTGGCTCAGCTCTCTATCCGACAGCAACAGCAACACAAAGAATCTCTCCATTTCTGATTATCTATCTTTTATTTTGTTCTTTATATGCAATTTGAGTTTTTCATATGAGAGGACCATATGATATTAAAGGCTGCATGTCAGATTTATTTTACTTGATATTAAACTTTCATGGTGCAGTCTTTTCCTACAAATGATTCATGCTCATTCTTTCTTTAAGGGAGAGTAGTACTCCGCTGTGTGTAAATATGACATTTCCTTTATACATCCATTTGTTGTTGGAAACATCTTGTTAACATGACTGGTGCTGTTTTAAACATGATTTTGACTGGATCACTGTCATATAATGGCTCCACTCTGGAAGATGCCGACTAAGGGAACACTTGAGTCAAATGGGATCTCTACATTTAGTATTTTTTCCCCTAATTTCATTAATTATGTGCTATGATCACATTTATCTCTGGGGATTTGTATCTGTCCATGATATATCTTAGTTTTATTTTTTCCTCATTCCCTCCCTCTCTGTTTACAAATACTTTGCTTCTATTTTTTCTTGTTTCATATTTTTTCTTTCCTTTCCTTTGTTTCCCATAAGGCCCCTCCCTACTTCCCCGAAGGTTATAGACCATAGCACACACTGTGTTTTTTGGAGGCATCCCTACACTGCTTTCCTATAGTGGTTGTACTGGTTTCCATTCCCTCCAACCCTGGAAAGCTGTTCCTCTCCTACTTCCCACAGCCTGTCTGTAAATAATTAATGCAGAAGAGGAGGGGATTTGCTTCTAATTTGCATAATTTAAGCTACTAAATGCATAGGGTTGAAAATACATAATGATGTAAAAAAATGAAGAATTACACCAGTGAAAGTGAAAGAAAGAAAGAAGATGATGGGGAGAACATAATGACTCTAATAGAAAACATAAATTCCCAACAGCGGGCTTCATTTTCCTTGGTCCTAAGTCATGGACAGAAAGTCAGGAAGTTCTGAAGCTTTTCATTTTAGTCTTAGAAAGTCTTTAAGACTACACTCTTACATTCTTTCTGTTCAAGATTCCTCCTGCTATTTTTCTGTTAAATCTGAAAAAAAAATGTACTGTAAGTTTGCCAGACAATGTTTAAATTGCATATACTTCTATTTTCAGTGAAAATTCTCAGGAGGTCTGGTACATCTTCCGCTCTGTGATATGGGCTATAATCTTTATGCTTCCAAATGATTTAACCCATACTTTTCTCTCAATTTCCTTTGATAAGCAATAGATTCATGGTTAATTTTCTACAGACTATCTTAGGGTGTCGAAGCTGTCACGTTTGATATTTGACGTGGGGAAAACTAGCACAGTTCATCTGTTTTACTACATCCCTGTGGGAACATCAAGTCAATGTCTGAGATTGTATCAGTCAGGCTCCGTGCAGGGAAACAGAACCTCTAAGTGTTTCAAGGGAAGAACATTTAGCTCAGGGAGTTGGTTTAAACAGGTGAAAGAAAAACTAAGAAATGAAACAGCAGCGAGTCAAACTCACACATGAACAGGAAAAGAAACCACTCTCCCCTCAATATTGGAACAACAAATGGTAGAGAGGGAACTAGGAGAGCTTAGAAGCTCAGGTTACCAGGCCAAAGTTGAAAAGGTTGAGCCTGCTTAGTAGACGCTGGAGGCCAGAGGGACTTAAAGACTGCTGCACCCAGAGAAGCAGTACAAGGGCGAAGGTGGAGGGAGCCTCTGTTCTCCTTCCACCTTCCTGAAGGAGCTTGGGTGAGACAGCTTCACGCGCCTCCTCCCTGCATCTCCAATAGTGCGGAGCAGAGGAAGGCCCACGTATCCGACCCAGCACAGGCCTACATTGCTTGCACGTGGTCTCCCTTGATGGAAATCACTGCCAGTGCATCACTGCAGGTGAGAAATTTACCCAGGGCAAACTCATTTAACCACTGGACTACGTGAGTAAAAATTTCCTGGGGAAATTAGATAATGTAGATATTTCTGGTTCTTTAAGAAGCTTAGGTAGAAGCTGAATTCAAATAAAAAACAAAAACAACTGATTCTGATGAATAATTTTATTAATGAATCCATATTCCAGGAAAAAGAATAATAGCATTGGAACTGTGCTATGAATGAATTTCTTGCCAGTGACACCAGGGGGTGTGACTGTATGTAGTCTTCTTGGCTTTGTCGCCTCCTAAATACTGGGACCGAGCCATCCAACTCTTATTGGAAGGAGTGATTGTTTTTACCATGATGACTTGGATACTAAACCATGTTGCTTTATTTTCCCCTCTTCTCCTTATCTCACCCAGAACACACATATTCACAAGGGTTATTGAAGTGACAAGATAGTATTGTAAGTGAATTGTGCTTTAAGGGAGAAATCTTTACAAGCAAACAAAAATTCAGCGAACATTAGCCCAAGATCCAAAGCCAAAGGAAGCACATAATAAATGGTACAATGAAATTACCCAAGACGAATACAGTTTAGATTTTACTTCAAAGAAAAACCAATGAATTTAACAACTAGACATTAACTTTGGCTATATTCACCTAAAGTTAAAAGTGCATTACTCAGGCTAACAGCAACTGAAGAACTACCTTGTCCTTCTGAAACTACAACACCTAGCACAACTATAAATGATTTCACAGTTAGCATTTTAGTCCTATTACTAAGCACCAAATTCTGTATGATATTTAAACAGCTGGACCTGTTCTATCTGTATTAAACTATTTCCTTATAACAGGTTCATGATTTATTGTAGTGCTTCTGATTTAATGAGTCACATGAAGTTCATTTTTTTCCCAGGGAGATTACTCTCTTCAATACAAGTAGATATAAACTATTTTTAAATGTTAATCATCGTACAGTGTTTGGTTTTGAAATATGGCTTCTAATGGAAAGTCAGCTAAGCATTTCTAGTCATGACTGCTAGCAGCACATGGTTGTTTTCCCCGCCACACCAGCATCTAGCACTATTGACACTTACTGTCTTTCTTTACTAACACGTGCATTTCGAAAGCAATCTGGAGAATTAATCTGCACCTGTTTTATTTGGTATTAGTTGCGCACATTTCAATGACAAATGTTTTGTGTATCAGTATTTTATGTGAGGGGAATTCAGGGGTACTGGAAGGAAGTCCTCTCATTTCTGAACGAGTGACCCTTGCACCCGGTATCAGACACCCACTCCTTCCTGGTTGCCTCAGTGACTCCTGTCTGTTTTTATTCATTCAGCTCACTAAGTATTTGAGTGGATTTAGAGCTGTAGCTCCAGAAATTTCTTTCAGAAGAGTATAGGTGGTTGAGAGTGATATTTAAGGACAAAGTAAGTAATTTATTAAGAAGCTGTCCTTTAAAGCGTTAAATAGCTTATAATCATCCTTCTATCAGCAATATAGAGACATCCAGAGAAATAAAATTAGATACAGTGATAAAATGTTTCTGAAACCACTGTGCACATCTTAAATGCTGTGCAGTGTATGTCAGAAGTCTATTTCTGAGAGATACCATGCAGCTCGCCCTTTATTTTTAAAATAACATATGTGGAAATTAAACTACCGAAAACTTCTGTTTTCCTTATAACTTTATGACACATTTATTCATTTTTCTCCTAAAAGGGAATTGTAAACTTGCTAGCATTAGAGATAAACACCACCCAATTCAACCATTTTCATGTGAATCCTTTGTTATTTCAACAAAGACCTATTCTACAATTTAATTCACTTCTACTCAGGTTACTGAAATGCTTAAAGCCAGCTGGGCAGAGTGGGGGGGGGGAATATGCACCCATCATTCAAGTAACAATGTAAAAAGAATTCAAATTTCTACACAGGCCTGTCAAAATTACTACAGGTCAATGGAATCAAAACAAATCACTTAGCAGCTAGGATTCAGAACATTTTGCTCATATTTTTGAAGCACATTAAAAAAGGAATATTTGCTATGTATGCAAAAATAGTTTTACACCCTGGTTCTAACAAACCATACATCTAGACACTATTATCAGTTATGTAACTCACTGCACCATATACCCAAAATAATGTTCCATTAATATTAAGATATGCAAAGAGCTTTTAAAAACAACATACTCCGTGTTAGTGCTTTGTCACTGGGACCAAACAAACAATACTCACAACGTAAAGGATTTCAAGTTTATTTGGCTCGGTGTTTCAGTGTTGAGTCTACAGCTGGCTGGCTCCTGGGCAGAAATGTAAGATGGAACAAAGAAACTTAGTTCATGGTAGCTGGAAAATGGCACAGGGGAACACAGCAGAGAAGAAGGAACCAGGAACCAGATATAGACCTCAAGTTCATGTGTTTGACTTTATGTCTCAGATACAACCAGAAGAATGCTTCACTAATTCTTGGCGCCTCCAAAGCCAATTGAGCTTACAATTAAGCATAACCACTAGAAAGTCATGGATTTGTTACTTTTAGAGCAGTTACACTATCTGAAGTGACCTCATTATCTGCATGGCTCAAAAGTCACTCAGAATGGACTACTTTTAAAAACAAAGACAATGGCTTAGAATATGGGAGTATGGCATGTGCATTGGGATAATTGTGTTCTGTGGACTCACTGTCTTTCTTATGCATGAGTGAAATAGTTTGTTATAATTACAGCTCTGACATGATGTGGAAATAGTGTTTATACAAGGGAATCACTTGAATATGTCCAGGAACCCTAATTTTGCTGAGGTAGTTTTTTATGATGATTTGGGTACCAGTTGTGATTCAAACAAGCTGAATAACCAAGAAACCTACAAAAACTGACTTTGGTGCTTTATTTTCCCATTTGCATATGCAAATGTGTATATCTATTCACCATAGAAAATGGCTTTAGGTTTTCTTTTTAGTAGGAATGGTTTAGTTATATATTAGTTGATATATGGTAATGCCTTGGTTCATGAACATTTCTGTTGGTGGACAATTTGGTTCAAGAGCAAGACGGCTTAGCCAAATTTAACTTCCATTCACAAAATCCACATCTGTTGCTGAACATGACCCAAGCCATTTTCCTCTACATAAACAGAAGTATTGGGGAGGCTTGAAGTTGGAGGAAGAAGAAACACAAAGAACCCTATTAAAACTTTTTTTTTCTGTCTTTGGCTCTGGAGCTCTGTATAGTCTTGATACACTTAGCATCTCAGAGAATTTTTTTACACAAATTTTGTTATACAAAAGGCAGAGAATAAACATCAGAGTACAAAAGCCAGTTCTGGCCACAAGGGTAATCACAGAAAGAAAAAGAAAAAGAAAGAAAAAGCAGTATAATATGATATGTACAAAGAACAGGCGAAGGATTAGTTCTTAAATACCTTTACACCACAGGCTTCATTTTGGGAAGAAGACTTCTGATGTATGATGACAGATAGATTCAAGTAAACATGGGATGACTTTCAACTCTACTCACAAATTTAATAAAATCGTAAAGGATCATAAACCAGCAGCTGCTTTGTAAAAATGAAATGCTAATGTCCACAATTATAACTGTTATACTCAAAGCCATAAAGATATAAAGTATTAGGTTCTTAATATAATAGATTTATGATTTATGTCTATTGCAGCAGATTATCTCTTTTGAGTAAAAAGAGGAAACACTGATATGTATGTCTTTGGCAATTTGACATATGATTGCATTTTCTTCTCAAAAGTAATCCACAGAGGCTTTTACTTATGAACTATTTGGTTCACAAACAGAGGCAGTTTGCAAAACTTTGTTTTTGCTTGCAAATTCTTCATCAGTTAACCAATACAACTGTAGCTATCTTTCTTACACAAACACAAATGTGGTCATCTTTTTCAGAATTGTGGAGCAAATTAAGTTAATAAACCAAGGTGCCACTGTAGTTAAAGATAAATACCTGTTTGGAGAAAGAATATAGGATTACTTTACTGGAAGCAAGTGTCATAATACATCCCATCCTAGGAAGAGTCATGACCTATTGCATGCTGATGAATTTTTAAATAATATGGTGGACCCTTGAGTGATGAACTCAGTTGCTGAGGGCTGGATGTAACTCAAGTTGCTCAACTGAAGGTTCAGGATCATCTGCACATTCTTCAAAGTCTCTCTCCTGTGCACACACAGATTTTGGTGTCCTTAGAGAGACACTGGCCCAAGGTTTCTCAGTTAACCCAACAGGAAAGGATGTTGTCATGTTCCTTCCAGAACTCTTTACAAGTTAAAATCTGCCTGAGACCATGTGGAAGCACAAGTGGCCAACATTCAGGTTATAATTCAAGACTTTGTTTGTAAGTTAAAATTAAACTTCCAGTCTTAACTAAAGTTCTTCAAATGTCCAATTATAACTGGAAGATCCACTGTACTAGATAAGAATAGAACAGATGAACATGTTCAGGACATTTATTTCAGATCACATTGATGCTCATATTACATGATTATTTTTATGGTGTGGAGTTGGTTCATGTCTGAAACCTTTTCATGGACTGTCTCTCTTTGCTGACCTGGATCCTCGGGCTTTGTGTCATTTGAACTAGCTCATCTGGGTTTTCATGCTGTCCTTTGAAAGATCCTTGATCATTTTATTATTTCCTTGACCCATTTAGTTATAACTTCTGTGCTCCTGCCAAACTTCTCTTTGATCTATTTTTTAAAGCTCTTCTTACACTTTCAAATCACTTGCATGTGAGGTTTAAATATTCTCCCCCTCAATTCCACTTAGACTGGCTCTGGGAAAGTTGGGAGTCTGGGAAAGCATTTTGTTACCTTGTTTTCTCTTGTTTTGTACTGGTTTTGCTCATTTTATTTTCTGTTTTGTCTTGTGCTAAGGTTTGTGGGTGTGGATAGTGGAAAGACTGTAGCCAGTACGGAAACTTCTCTAGTTAGTGGACTTCTCAGTGATATTTGCTTGGTGATATGCTTTGAGTGTGGCTATCACCTTTTGTGTCTGTCCCAGCATACAAATACCTGTTACTTTGGAAATGGAGGGTGCATTACAAGACAGGTGGCAGGACCATTGAGCTAAATCCCTGGCACAAGGAAGATACAGTACCATTGGCCTAAGACTCAGTTTTCTAGGAACAGACTACAGTGTTGTTATGGTTACAAAGGTAATTCCAGTGATGGCTTGCACAGAAAACCCATTCACAACAATTATGTGACCATGACAATGTCAAGCAAATCAGCAATAGTAACAGTGTCCGAGACAAATTAGATATCGACATACCATAGAAAACCAATACTGTACCACCTTCAACCACAGAAAATAAATCACATTATAAAAACCTCAGACAACTCAGACATTGACATATAGTCAATATGTACTAAATGCAATTATCTCCATTAATGATAGAAAATAATTCAACAATAATTATATGTAGTTAATTATGTAAAAATTAATAAAATTCAATGGTTATACTATTAATAATACAGTGGATTGGGAAGAGGAAAACACAAAAAGAAAAATTTTTTTAAATTAAACTTTAGGAATTGAGAAAGAGACAAAGAGAAAAGAAAGTGTCCTTTTGGAGTAGGATATTTATATAATTAGGTAAAGGTAACAGAAAAAGTAGACAAGGGATAAAAGCTAAAAGAAAGAAAGAGCAAAAGAAAATACTTTGGAGAATAAAAATAATTAAATAATTAAAAGGAAAAGATTGAAATGAAAAAAATGGAGCGAAAAGAAAAAGACCAAGGAAATTTCCCAAACTCCAGTTAACCAGTGAGGAAGGAAAAGAAGAAAGAAAGACAAAGACAAGGAGAGAAAATGGAGGAGGAAGAAAGGGAAGAAAAACAGTCCAAACATTTTTCTCTGGATTTTTGAATGAGTGATTTCCTTCCAGGAGCTACAGTTTTGGAGTCCAGCAATTCAGTGTCTCTGTCTCCCTTTGAGGCTGGGTCTTGCCTCACTGAGCTCAAACCGTTCAGAGGAGTCTCTCTACAGTCAGCCTCTGTCCTTGATCTCTCACCAAATCACAGTGGGGAGGTACCACGGGGAAGTGAAGCTGCCGGGCAGCTCTTATGAGTCCCACAGGGAAATGCTCAGCCCTATCCCAGAGTCCGCCCAAGCGGGTGTCCGCGCCAGGATCGCTCTCAAAACCCACACTGTCCCGATGAGTCACAGCTGTGCCCACCCCAGCCTGTGGCACCAGCCCAGTCTGCCACTGCTGTTTCTGTCTTTTTCCCCAGAGTTCCCAGGGCTCACCTTCCTCTTGCAGTCAGGTTCTAAATTATGTTAATTTTAAGAACGCTTTTAATTTTGAAATAAAAGAAAAAGCCAATGAAATTAATTGTAGTATAGGAAGTTGCTGTTAGCAAATGCGAGAGCTGGGCACCAATAACAGCAAATAAACCATACTATAATTAGAAGTAACTGATCACAGAACAAGAAATCACTGTTTACATTTCCATATAAATTTGCTACAACAGTGTCAGTCCAGAGATGTAAAACAAAAAAAGATGTTGTCAGGACAGTGCAGTGACACACATTTATAATCTAGCTCTTTGGGAAGCTGCAGCCCAGAGATACCAATTTCAAGCCCAACCTTGACAATTTAGTGACTATGTAAGATCATGTCTCAAAAGTAATAAAGTTTTTAAAAAAGAGAAAGACCAGGGTTCTAGCTCAGTGGGAGGGCCATGGGTTAAAAAGGAGCACAGGAGAGGAATTTGTTTACAAAAGGTTGGAAAGTGAATCCAAGTAAAAATGGGTGTGTTCCTGGGACCACACAACCACATCAAAGAAAGTGAAAAGCTATGGCCTTATTTCCAAAATTAAGTATTAGTTCTTTGGACACCATAACTTGATGCATATGAGCACTGACTTTGGAGTCCAGACATAGATTTATATGCCAGCCCTACTAATATAAGTATATAAGCTTGCATAAAGTAGTCCAATTTTCTAAGCTATTTGATCTTCCTCTGTGATACTAAGTACAATAAGGTCACCTCATAAAATGATCCTGGGAACATAAATTTTAAACATTCGGCAAAATCTTTAGAACTTATTGTCATAAATGATTCAATTTGTTTGACACGTAACTTATATATGTCTTGAGAGCAATTTCCAGGCTATCATCCCCAGCTGTTTGGTCTGGGGACTCAAAAGAATGCAGATTTGGCAGTAATTTGTAATGAATGACTTCAATCAGTTCATTTATGAACATATTTATATTACTAAATACTTTTGACTAAAATATATTACTACATTTATAATTTTCTATGTGTTTATGATGTGCCTGTGTTTTCAATATAGGAATTCTGTTATTAATAACAATCTGTGATTAAACAAACATGATGCAGACATTGAAATCCTAAAATCTTATCATTGGGCAAATAGTCCAAAAGTTATATTAAAAATGTTCAATTCTTATTTGCTCATTTCTTATTAACAAAATGTCTCTTTTATGAAACTATGTAATTTGTTAAGTATTTCACACACATTTAGTGAACATAAATTTAATTATTATTTTATTACAACAATTGAGTATATGCACTATCATTTGTCTTTGACAAATGAAAAACATATTCATTGAGTTAATTTAAGTTTCATTTGGAAAAATACATTTAGAATTCTTTGCTTATCTTGTTTGACTTATAATTTCTGACCATCATGGTATAATTTGATTCAAGACAACATAAAAGTAGGTGTTTGAAGGAAAGCAAAAAGAGATACAATATTCCTGGATTTAGGATGGAGGAAGCAGATTACAAGACAAGTTAAGCAACATTTAGATTGTAGAAGAAGCAAAGAAATCAATCATTCTCGGAAGCTACAGAAATAGAAGCAGGACCACCAACATCTTGATGTTAGCCTATTGTGTCTAACTTCTGAACCACACAACTACACATCAATAAATTCATTGTTTTAAGCCATCTTGTGCATGGCAACTGGTAAGATTTGCTGTGGCACAAGGAGATACAGTCAATGGCAAAAGAAAACCTTTTTTTTTTTTTTTTTTAGACAGGGTCTTGCTTTGTAGCTCAGGCTTGCCCTGACCTCAGCCTCAAAGTCACATCACAGCAATCTTCTTGCCTCTGCCTTCCGAGTGCTGGGATTACAGGCCTGAGCCACCACTCCCGGCACTGTGGTATGTGGTACTACTTGTTGGTGGGTATGAGTCTCTACACCCATTATTGTTGTATGTGGGATCGAACCTGGGCCCGTGCACTTCCAAGACAGGTGCCAAAACCACTGAGCTAAATCCCCAGCCCCCTAGAAAAGCTATTTTTTGATAGCACTGGGAATTGAACTCAGCGATCTTTATCTTCTGCCTTTTTCCAAATTTTGAGACCAGGTCTTGCTATGTCACTGAGTTGCCCACACCAGACTTGAACTTGTAATATTTCTCCACCAGGCTCCCCAAGGACAGGGACTACAGGCATATGAGGCCAGACTTGCTTTTATTTGTATTTAGAGTCCAAGAAATGTTCCTAGAATATTATCTATGTAAATTTATGTTCATGTTTAATGATTTCAGGTAAACACATGATATTTCACTGGCCAAAAACACTATGGAAATGTACTCCAGTTTGACACTATCATGTCCCTAAGGGACATTTGAGACCAACTTGATCATAGTCAGTCATTATTTAGCTATGAACACAAAACAGGATTTCATATTATTCTCTGTGTGAATTTTTTCTCTGAGTAAAAGGATCATCTCTTATTATTACATAAGTTAACCACAAAGAGAAAATAAAATTTAAAATTTACTGTTAATGTGTACATTCACACAGACATACATGCAAACACATATCTATATATTATCGAAGAAACCATTAAAATCACATGCTTCAGTTGCATTTTTTGTGATAAAGTCTAATCCTACTGGGCCATTACTTAATCGATAGATAACAGTACAACATTTAAAATATATAATCAATTTGTACTCATTTGAAGCACATGAGAATTTAAAGGAAATAGTGGGAAAGTATATACAACAGGAAATAACACAATGCCTCATAGACACTTATTCTATTAACATATATGCAAATTTCAGTAAGTAATGTATATCTAATACAATGTGTTTCTTAATTCTCTCTTTCAATATGTAAGGACAAGATACATATAGAAATGAAATTAAAAACATCCAACCAATATTTCTTTATTAAAATAACAAAGACTTTGAACATTTAGAAAAAATACCATTGAAACTATTATTGTGTCTTTCATCAAATCTAAGTTACTTTAAGCTCTATTCAACATTACAGCTTGTGTTGTATCCTTCAGTTTCTGTATTATGTTCTAAACTAGGAATAATTTTCATAAAAATGTTTTTATTTCTCTTCATTGGCATAAAAGTGGCAAACGTGTGAATTATCTGGTCACTTTGGGAATGTTTAATTATTCTAAAATGTTTGATGATGACAAAAATGATTTTCTTGGTGAATCTTGGAAAAATGAAAGAAACAGGATTATTAAAAATATGTGACTTCCCTGTTTCTATACTCTGTCAGTGATACTGATCTTACAGGGTGGTGATGTCTCTTTTCCAAAAGAACAAATCCATATGCCATGTTGAAGTTTGATTTATGAAGCTGTGTATGGCAATCTATCATATGATTCTATGAAAGTAAATGAAAAAAAATTCCAATATTATAAAAATTTCCTGTGTTAAAATAAACATGTCAGCAAAGACTTACTAATCACATATTGCCAGATAAATTCAAGAGGAGCATTTTACTGGCAAAAAATGGGTTAATATTATTAATCGCTAAGTCCTGTTTTACAGTTGTTATATAAGGGAATATCTATCTAAGTAAACAAATCTCTTGGTATCCTTTTAACTGAAATTAGAATATGAGAAAAATGGGGTTCAGTGGATACTTTTCAAGTCCCCGCAGTGCCTTGGAAGAAGAAGTCACAGACATTACTATCCCACTTGCTCCTTCCAAACTGGAAGTGTCATTAGTGTCTAGAGTCAAATTCAGGAACAAAATGACGATTAATGAGTAATGAGCATCCGGAGCTTTACAAATATAAATCAAAGCTCAGTGTTTTGCAAAATTCAGATTTCCCTAGGAAACGGGATGAAGTTCCACTGTGATTATCAGGAAGGAAAGTTCTAAAAGATTTTTACTCTTTAGGCCAGGAAAGGGGGAGATGCCATAACTGATTCATCAATTAAATATTTACATATACCTATCTAGAATTGCGGCTCTCATATGGATATATTCATGCAAATGGACCAGTCTATGTACTGACTACAGATGGGGAGGAGGAGAAGAAAAAGGAGGAATGACTTATTCTACTCTCTCACTCCTATACACAATGACATGCTTTGCTTCTACTTTCTCTAACTAAGAGAGATGTTTTTTGGAATGTGTGTGTATATATATATATATATATATATATATATATATATATATATATTTGTATGTATATATATTTGTATGTATATATTTGTATATATGTATCTACATATATGTATCTATATGCATAGATACATATATATATTTGTATATATGTATCTATGTATATCTATGTATATATGCTCATAGATACATATATATCATATATATGTATATATTTGTATATATGTATCTATGTATATATATGATATATGTATATATATTTGTATATATGTGTATGTATTTGATAAATATCCATGTAAAATCAACATATATGGTTAACATGTTTACAGTCATATTTAGACTCATTGAGTTCTATGCTTTAAAATTTATTTTATAGCCATATATTCATATGAATATACAATGATGTTAAAAACAATAATGATAAAAAGTTATATACCTTACTAGAAATTTAGTTATAATATTTTGGCATATTTGCTCCAAATACTTCTAAGAAATATTGTCTTTGTATAAGTATGTCCAGGGTGTGTCAGAGCACCACAGACTGAGTGGAGTATACTACAAATTTGTCTTCTTGCAATTCTGGAAGCTGAAAGATCAAGAACAGGGTGCCAGCAGTTGTGTCTGGTGTTTCTGTCTGCTTGACTCATAGCTAGCAGCCTTCTTACCATCTTCCTGCACAGGCCTTCTGCTGTGTACACATGCAGAGAAAAAGAGCTCTGGGGTTGCTTCCTGTCCTACTGTGGATGAACTATCAGCTTAGGGCCTTATGCTTCTGTACCCACAACTTGCTCCCAAGAGACTGTCTCTAAGAGTGACTGTGGGCTTTAGAGCTTGAATAGATGGATGTTACAGTGCACAAATTTATGAGATTGGTGAAGCTGCAAAATTCACATCATTCTTCCCCAACTATCTCCCTTATCTATCTGATTTGATGAAAGATCTATCATGATCTATCATTTATTCAATCAACAGGCACTAAATTTGTACCCTATGCAATTTATTATCCTAAGTATTAGAAAATAATAGTTAATAAAACTGGCAAGAAGCCACATGTTCCTTTATGTACCCTAATTCTACTTTGGAGATAGAAGAGACCAAATGTAAATAAAATAAAATGTAAAATAAACTTAAGAGTTTTGTGGAAAATATATCTGGGATCATCTGGGCTCTTCCTCTGAGGAAATTCCCCAGCTGTTTCAGAATGGGGTTACACAGGCAGAAGACAAAGGCAATGCTTTGTGGAGTCAGACACTGGTGTAACTTGAGGAGACAGGTCAGAAGCAAAGATCTAATAGGGAAGATGCACAAACGCTGCTGCAAATCAGCTTCCCTTTGCCTCTGGTACTGAGTATTAATCCTTCTGTGTAGAAAAACTCCACACATCAGGGTGAGCGTGAGCAGGAAGTGTGGGCTGAGTGAAACCCACATTTTGACCTGTCATGAAAGGGAGTTCCTGTGAAATACTCAGTAGCATCTCCAGACCATGGTACATTAGTATAGAGCAAGACTGGTTTCTTAATAGAGCCATTCAGGATCTCCCCAGCAAAGCTTAAGAAAAAGCATTAAAAAATCCCAAGTCAATATCCAAGTATCTTAACTGTTTACCTAACTTCATTTAAAAAATACAGGACAACAAACAACATTCAACAGCGTCAAGCCAGTGACCACCATCAATGAAAAAAGCACTGCACAAGACAAAGGAAAGAGGACATGACAGAAATCGAGTTCAGTGGAGGCAGAAGGAGAAACGTCAGAGCCGGGGTTACTGAAAGATCAGAACCTCACAATACCTGTTAGTACAGTAATTTTTAAAAGTGCAATAATGAGGGGAGATATAGGGAAATAAACAATGTAACAGGAAAACAACTAAGATGAATAATTAGACAAGAAGGATTAAAAATATATTAGGAAAAACAGGAGAAAAAAAATCAGTGAACTTGAAGGTATAGAAATCAACTTTTGAAGTATAAGAATAATAGAAGAAAGAAAAATCAAATGAACAGAGCACACTAACTTGTGAGCCAGTACTAAACAGTACAAGTAATATAGGACTCACATTTTTCAGAGCACAAGGGAGAGCAAAAGATTACGGGAAGTTAATGTGGAAAACTTTCCAGATTTGATGAAAATGATAGTGTCAAACACTGCATATGGCCAGCAAAAACGAAGCACTAAAAGTAAGTTATTTTTACTCAGAATCATTTCTAAACCACACAAAAATGAAAAATATAATCTATACTGAAAAAAATTGATATTAAAATACATAATTTTCCCAGTCAAGCAAAGGTTGGAAGAACTACAAGGAGGTGCCACGTGAAACAGGAAAACAAGTTTGGACAGAAAGTCTGAATTTCACAAAAGAATGAACATTGTAAAAACATAAAAGAAGTTTTATTAATAGATAATCATTTAAACCAAAACTAATAGAAAAACACTGTAGGTCTCATACTCTAACTAGAAAGAAATTGTATAATAATAATAACCAAAGGATATAAAGGAGAAATACAAATGTAAAGCTATAAAGTATTTATATGTGGAACATGAAGGTGAATTAAGATAAATTTAAAATGCTTACTTAATCTGGAACTATATGAAACAATTATGTTAGTTATAAACAAAGAATCAAAATGGAAAGAAGAGCCAAAAAAGTGGAAAACCAATAGATTATAATTGTAAACCAAATTGGATCAATAATTACATGAAAATGAATGGATTGAGAGCTCTGAAAAGCATATTGAAGAATTATATTTTAAACACAGTCATATATGCTTAAAAGGTCTAAGTCAGGACACAGATGATTTCAAGACATAGATGTTACTTTCTACCATTAACATTGGTAGCATTAGTGAAACAGTAGTGACAGACTAATCATAATGAGCCTGGAGTCACTTTTCTTACAAGGTGTACTTCAAAACATACCCTGTTGAGAGGAGGAGAGATTCCTCAGCATCAAAAAAGTTAGTTCACTAAGAAGACAGAAATACTAAATGTGTATGAGTGTCATACAAGAATTTCAAAAGGTGTTAAAAAGAGCTCAAAAAAAAAAAAATCAGCCCACCCAAATTTAATGACCCAATTCAAAAATGGGCATCTGAAATGAACAGATATTTTTCAGAGAAGAAGTAAGAGCAGCTAAGAAGTATATGAAGAAATGCTCAACATCATTAGTCATTCGAGAGATGCAGATGAAAACAACATTGAGATTTCATCTCACTCCACACAGAATGGCTGCCATTTCAGAATCAGCCAACGGCAAATGTTGGCGAGGCTGCGGAGAAGAAGGAACCCCTCTCCACTGTTGGTGGGACTGTAGACTCGTACAAACCCTGTGGAGATCAGTTTGGAGAATCCTCAAAAAGCTAGGATTGATGGTCCCATTTGACCCGGCCATTGTCCTGCTAGGTATATACACAAAAGAATTAAAAGACTCTTATCACAGTGACATATGTGCACCCATGTTTATAGCAGCCCAGTTTGTGATTGCTACATCTTGGAAACAACCCAAGTGTCCATCAACTGGAGACTGGATAAAAAAGCTGTGGTTCTTCTACAGAATGGAGTACTACTCTGCCATAAAAAATGAT